>JANQBM010008291.1:0-12627 GCA_025594535.1 Erythroxylum domingense | reverse complement strand
ATGAGGTGTGGTAATTTACCACACCTGGACCCGTTTCTCTGGTCCGACCCGTTCTCTGGAAACGGGATGTTACAGTGACGACAAGTGTCACCACCTTACATTAGTTATAGTGATGACATAATAAGGCATCACTGTGACAAGTTCCCTTACAGGGATGACCTAACTTGCCACCATCGTGACCCATTTGTTTCTTTAATTCATCAACTTATCATGTGTCGTGTGACGACTTACTAAACCTAAAGTCATACTACAAATAGAAATGGAATAAAGGGTGGTAGCTTATGAATGATTGATCATTCACTTTTTAATCTTCATTTAACACACCGGAGACACTTTAGGAGGGAGAAAATAGAGCGAAAGAAAGGAAGAAGAAAAGAGAACAGAGAGAGTCAGTGATGAAGAGAGAAACATGGCAGAGAGTTGAAAGCAGACCAAGGCTTCGTCCATTTGGTAAGAACAAGTTGAAGCAGAAGGCGAGAGCTAATGCTGGAAGTTTGAGAGGGGCAGGAGACCACCATACCTCATTCACCTAATATCTATTTTCTTGCTTTGTTATTCATCTATTGCAGTATTTCTTGTTTATTTATTGAACTTATTACTTTGTAAGCTTAATCGATTATTACTTTGTTATCTTTTCATAGTTCATTTAGTATTCAATGTTTTCTCGCTTTAATATTTTTGTTGACAATAACATGGGGTTGAAGTGTATGGAGATGATGAACTGTGTTTATGTTATGATGTTCTGATCTCTTTTTCTTGAGATTAATGTAGTTATTTAGTTGACTATGCATGATTGAGTTATGGATTTGTTATCGTATTTATTTATGTGGTTTTTGAGCTAAATGGATGAAATAGAATGGCCAAAATTTGTATCATTTTTACTATTAAATGAAGGATCGAGAGGAGAAATTTAATACTGATCTTTAAATAATGGACACTTAGGTTAAGAACTAGAAATATATTAACTTAACTAGTAATTAGTAGTCAGGTTTCCATAATTACTTTGGATAATAACGTGTTGAATACAAAAGTAAGATTAGTTCATTATTCTAGTTGATTGAGAACCTAAATATTAATTCTAGTAAGATAACTATCCAATCATTTCCCTTAATCATACATAGGAGACTAAATTAGCAAAGTTAATTCTCATGAGTCTTTCATCTCGATTTATCTATTCGTCTTTGCTTCCAGTTGATTCCGTTTACTTTTCAAATAGTCAACAAATCAGGATAGAATGTTTAGGATTGTATCTATTTTTATTTTTCCTTTCATTCAAAGTTAATTTAAGTGGACTAATTTCACCTCCATAGGAGACGACCTTGGGTAATCACTAAAACTACCTTGTATACTTGCAAGTAGGATAGCTTAGGTATTTTTATAACTTATTTGGGCACAATAAGTTTTTAGCACCGTTGCTGGAGAGGTGTTTGACGTTTAAACTTAAATTAATTTTCATTTTTTTTACTAAAGTGATTTTGATTGTTTGTGCTTATTCCAACATACATGTTTTATTTTATTATTTTGTTAATCTGCTTTGTTAATTTTTGTTATTAATTTAGTACTTTCTATAGTTTTAGTGTGCTAAGGAGGAGGTCTCAAGAAGTGAACTCGTTTAGTTTATGCTAGGAAGGAGATCTTTAGACAGTGAACTAGTTCCCTTTATTGATAACGTACACTAAATATGAAGATGATCATAAGGAACTCAAACATGAAGATAGATTTAATAACCAAAATATGGGTGAAAGGCAGTTAGTGATGAAGGAGTATGCCAAAACTATTATTAGTATTGCCATTTCGTGCATCCATTTGGGATAGGCAGCCAGGAACTATGAACTGAAGAGCATCTATTACAACGTGTTGCCATCTTTCTATAGGGTTCCTAATGAAGACCTTTTGAATTTCATTCAAGAATTCTATACCACTCTCTAAACCTGTACTTTGGATGTCTTATAATAAGATCAACTCAAAATAAGATGTTCTCTGTACATTAAAGGATCAGATCAAGGCATGGTTGATGACTCTTCCTCCCGGTTCATTGAGTACATGGGAGGAGGTGTATAACAATTGATGGGAAACTTCAATTCCTATCAAAAGACCTCTGAGTTGCGGACTAAGATAGTGACTTTCACTTAGATAGAGGGAGAGCTATTCTACGAGGCACGGGAATGCTTTATACTCTTACTGATAAAATTTCCACATCATCGTTTCCTGTTGCACATGATAAACCAATTCTTTTATGATAGGTTAATGTAACAATGCCAGTACTCGTTAGTAGGAGGAGCTGTAAGAGAGAGGACGAGTGAAGAAACATATGAAATCTTCAAAATTTCGAGGCCAATTCTCAATAACAGAGCGATATAGGAAGAAGAGCTGGAGTTCATAAAGTGAGCTTGAATTAAGAATTAGCTATGCAATTAGCTGAGTTGACAAGACATATGAAGATGCTAACCATAAGGCTACCCCAAAGCATTCCAAATCAAAAAGTGTGTGGTATTTGTGGAACTTTTGGCCATAAAGTTAACATTTGTTTATATTCTTATGGACCTTTAGTAGATTGGGAAGACAAGTTAACTCATATAATGGTTTTTAACCAAAGGAGTGAAATGATCCATACTCGAACAAGTACAACCCTGGTTAGAGAAACTATCTTAATTTCTCTTGGAAGACAAACATTTCACAGATGCAACACCAACCACAATATCAAAATTTTTAAAGGCCACAATGTTTCTAAGGGGAATCCTCAAATGACAACCTATCTAGAAAACATTTTTTGGAGGAAAGCCTAAATGCATTCATTCAATTCAGAACATAAGATCAGGAAATGAAAAACAAGAGATTTGACTATTTAGAAGCATCTGTCAAGAGGATTGAGATTCAAGTAGGGCAACTTGCAGCTGAGATGCCTAATAATCAAAAGGGAAGGTTTCCTATTTAAATCAAGCAAGCCTAAACAATTACCATTCTAAGAACTGGTAAAGTGATTGACAATCATGTTGAGTTTCCTTCTGAGCTGTCTGATAATGATAATCAAAAGAAGGAAAATCTCATCAAAGAGGAAGATGAGCAAAATAAGAAAAGTAATGGGAGAAACTCTTCAAGACACATTAAAAAGGGTAAATAAGTTAAGAATAACACCAAGCATAATGAAAGGCAAAAACTACATAAGGCAACAGATCCTTATCAACCACCAATTCCATATCCAAGTTGCCTTAAATAATCGAAACAAGATGAGCATTTTTCCTATCTATATAGCATGCTTTCTAAGGTCAATGTTAATCTTCTCTTGTTGGATGTGATTATAAACATTTCATATTGTTCAAGGAACTAAGCACTAAGAAACAAAAGTTTGAGCCTAACGAAAAAGTGTTGGTTTCAGAAGTAACAAGTACAATTCTGCAACAACATTTGTTGTGGAAGTATCAATGGGTAATGGTGATGTGGTAAAGGGTATGCTTGATTTTGGAGAGAGCATAAATCTTTTACCTCACTCTATTTATGAGAAATTGGATCTAGCACAGTTAAAACCTGTAAATATTTGTTTGCAATTAGTTGATAGGTCAATTCGTTATTAGAAAGGAATAATGGAGGAGGTGTTAGTGAAAGTTGGAGGATTGATTGTTCCTATAGACTTTGTTATCCTAAACATGGGGGAAGTGAAGGAGAAAGAAAAGGAGCACTTTGTACTCCTAGGGAGGCCTTTTATGGCCATCACTAACATTTTGATCGATGTGAAGAATGGGAAATTGATTATGACAGTCTTAGGAGAAATAGTAGAATTTTCAATCTTTAATGTTGAACCTATTCTTGCTTCTACTGTTCTAAAGACTGTTCTTTTGTTGATCAAGTTAATACTGCGAATTTTCATTTTGCCTTGCAGGATAAAAAAGAAGTTGGACTTGGTTAAGGAGAGTTATAAATGCTGCCAATTGCTAGTGGATGCAAATGAGGAAGTATTTGGGAAATCCTTAGAGATAGATTTGAATGAATAAGAGGAAGCAGTGGAATCAATCACTTTGAGCAACCTACTTTAAGTATAACTATTAAGGATTCTAGCTATAAGACATTAAAGAAGAAGCCCATTTAATTTCTTGTTGATTTTCAATTATGTGTTTGTCGTTAATTTTCTTCACGACAAGGAAAATGCCTTTTTGCGATGGAAATTACCAACGGAAAACACAATCAATTTTTTGACAGACGAAAGCGTCGTAGAATCAGCTATAGCTAATACTTACCAACAGTTAAATCATATTCCGTTGGTAACTTTACTGACAGTATATTTGTTACTTTTGGTATATTTACCGATGGTAAGAATATTATCTTATCGTCGGTAAATATACCGTCAGTTTACTCTGTGCTTAACTGTCGGTACCATTTAGCGATGACTGTTTTATTCCGTCAGAATATTTACCGATGGTAAAAAACTTACCGTCAGTATATTTGCTAAAAGCTTTACCGACGGATATGGGTTTCCGTCGGTAATTCCTTCTACTGTTACTGACAAAGAACTCGTGGATTATCAGTAACTGGTCATGTACTTACCGATGAGCATTTCTTTTTGTCGGCAAATGTGTTACTTAATTTTTTAAAAATATATAGTATATATTGTCATTATATTTAAATTATGGTTAATGCGTAATTTTAATAATTATAAATTTATAGTATACATTTACTTTGCTGAAATGGAATTTTTGATTAATGATTAAAAGTTAAAATATCTTAATTGATAATAAAAACATTATATTGTAAATAATAAGTATTTGTAATACAAATTAAATGACTAAAAGTACACTATTGATCTGGAGATGGCGGATGCTCTGGTTGGGCCCTACGCTTCAACTTATCCACCCCTTGACGGAGCTGAGAGATGAAGTACATCGACTGTTGTTACTGTGCCATCGACTGTTGCAACTGTTCCAATGTCTATTACAACTGAGTCGACAATGTCTGCACTGTGCTCTCAAGTGCTTCCACTTGACTGGTGATGGATCGCCTAGCAGATTTTGCTATACTGGACGTGGAGGATTGCAAATAACAAGTGTTCACAAATGAACCTAAGCCGAATATCCTCCCACGACGGTCTTTACCACCCATTGCTTCAAGATAAGTTTCAGTGTCATCAACATCTTCAGATTGTTAAGCCCGTTATTCAATGCTTTGTTGTATTTGGTCCTATCAGAAACCAATGTTTATACTTAGTAAGTGATAATTATTAAGCATTATTAATATTAAATAATAAATTTCACATACATTGAGTTCTCTACAACGATTGTTGACAAATGTCACACCATTATGCTTCTTAGTGTGAGTGTGCAGAAATAGCTGATGGGTTGTAGGCCTCATGCCTATAGACTTTTCCTGCTTAAGAATAAAATTTTAATTATAAGTGAAATAGATTTTATAAAAATTACAGAGTGTCCTCTATTTTTATGAAATTTACCCCTTGTTAAACAAAAAAAAAACTAAAACCACAGTCATATATGGCACTAGTATAACATTATCATTCTCAACAAGAAACATATATTTTCATTCCAAAATTCACAAATAAAATTCAATAGAAATACAAGTGAATTAGAATTGATAAAAATTTCAGCAGGGTTTCCTTTATTATTATGAAATCTACCCCCTGTTGAATAAAGAATAAAACTAAAAAACATAGCCATATATGACACCAAAAACATATTTTTTCATTCCAAATTTTAACATAGCAAATTCAATTAAAATACAGCAAAAGAAGCGATGAGAATATAACTATAAATTATAGATACTTACAAGTCTCTATGCATGCTCTTGGTGGGTAATAGATCCTCCTGTATGTATGGGAAGACTCTCTCCCTCGGGTCCTCCACGTCTGTTGGTCGAATTACGTTGCGAAACGGACATAGCCTCAGGTGATATCCAATACTGTAGCCAACGACTCCATATTTCTTCAGAAATATAAGACGGTCGTACAGCCGCCCTACGTATCGCACCAACAAAGTCATGATAATGTGTACGCGCTTTCGACTCCCATAATTTATAGATAATCCCGTCAAATTGAGAATCCTAAAAAAGACTTTCTATAATAAAAGGAAAAATATTCGATAAATAAATTTGATGTAATAATATTTATCAAATTAATGTATAAAAATGTTAATTAAAAAAGGAAATGATAATTTTTGTTGTACCTCAAACTCGGGAAAGTAAAATTCCTTTATCGCCTGAGAGATATTCTTTCATACATAGACCATAGGATCAATCTTCTCCTTGAATTTCGAAGTCATGCTTTTTGAACAGGGTCCATATGGAAGAAACCTAATATAAAAACAAATAAATTTATACAATTTTTAAATTTTAAACCTATAACTTAATTATATCATATAATGGTTCATGTATTTTCACTTACATATTATTGACAATTGTGATATATTTTCGTCCATTAGGTCCCTCAGCTCCAGGCTAGTAACCGTCTCCTTCATCCACATTATTTACCCCTGATGTAGATGAAGGAGTGGCGGATGGTGTAGGGGTAGTAAATGATGAAGGAGTGGTGGATGATGTAGCCTCATCTGCTAGTGTATTAGGCAGAGGGGGTGGAGGGGTAAAGGTGTTTCATCTCTAGCTGCTACATCACAAGATCCTTCACCTGTACAGTAAATACCTCCGAATCGTGGTCTGAATCTTACTATCGGACTATTATGTCTTCTCTTTGATGCCATATTTCAACTTGAAATCTATATTTGATTGAATTTTAGAGAAATATTACAATTTCATTTCAATAATTTATACAATATATTGAAAAGGAAATAATTGATTTGTTCATACAATATTCAGTTAGAAACACAAATTAATCGCTATCATCTCTTAATTATAAATCAAAATCATCTTCTTGTTCTAAAAATTTTGATTCAAACTCAGGCTCTTCTTTAGATCTTTGGCCCTCCTCATCGTCTCCAGATAAAATTTCAATATATTCATTACATGGATCGTTCAAAGGTTCATTATCCTCATATACGACAAACGCATTTATTTCATAAGTCTCTTCCTGAAACGCTTCACTTTCAACTATCTGTTCTCCTTTTTCACGTGAATCAAAAACACCTTTAGGTTTTACTTTGCAAACAACCAACCAATCTGGCTTGTCTTACTGTAAGCTGGGAAAAGCGATATAATACACTTGGATCGCTTGCATTGTCAACATGAAAGGTTTAAAATGTTGAAATCTTCTTCGCTTATTGATCAACTAGATTGTATCGGCTATGTATTTTTGTACCAACATTTGGAATTGGATCAAACCACTCACACTTAAATATCACAGTTTGCTTTATTGGCAATGCAGGATAATCAATTTCAAGTATCTCAATTATTTTTCCATAGTAATCAATCAGTTCTCCTTGTATGCAAACTCTACTATTTATTGTTGCCATTCTATGACCATGATATTCTGTATGATATTTGTATCCATTACCGAAATACACCAGATATGATTTCACAATTTGTAAAGGTCCCTTCGTAAGATCATATATGAACTTATTGTCTATTGAATTTTCTAAGGCCTACAGAAAAGAAAATATCATATTAGAAAGTATATTGTCATCTGAACAATTAAATCTTATAATAAAGATGCATTTTAATATTTGGAAGTGAAAACTTACATATTGCTCGAACCATCGAGCAAAGTGTCTCCCAACTTCTTTATTGATAACATCCTGTGATTTGTTAGGTATGAGCTCCCGTAACAATTCCTTATATAATCTAAAAACATTATTATATATTCTAGTTATGAATAATAGTACTAAATTTCGAAACCAAAATAATCACTTGATACTTACTGCACAAAAGGTTGAACCTCTTCATAATTCAATAATGTATTCATAGGCAGCCTCAATCTCTTCCTCTGTTAACATTATTCTTGTTAAACGTCCATATGATCATCCCAGATAAGTGAAGATGGATAAGTTACTATCATCATCAGTAGTTCCTCCCCCATCGTCATTACGAGAAACTTTTCTTTCTCTTATATGAACATGCGACTCAAAATAATGTGAACAAAATGTACTAGCTTCCTCCACTAAATAAGCATTACATATCGAACTTTCAACTCTAGCCATGTTCTTCACATTTTTCTTTAAGTGATGCAAATACCTATATATGTGAATAGGGTTATACGAATTTAGTTATGAAAACATGATATTATGACTTCAATTACAATCAATTTTGTTGAATTACGTACCTCTCAAATAGATACATCCAACAATATTACACTGGACTGGCCAATTTAGCCTCGTGTGCTAAATGGACAGATAGATGCTCCATACAGTCAAAGCAGCTTGGAGAAAATATTCCTTCTAACTTGCACAAAATTATTGGAATTTTCCTTTCCAATTTTTCCATTTCAGCCAACTTAATTTCAGATGATGTTAAGCTTTTGAAAAACAAACTTAATTCTGTTATTGCTTCCCAAACCTTATTCGGTAGCAACTCCCGAAATGCTATTGGAATTAGCCTTTGCATAAACACATGACAATCATGACTTTTCATCCCAAATAATTTGTACTTCTGCATGTCCACACACCTTGCCAAGTTTGAAACATAACCATCGGGAAACTTTAGACTTCTCAATCATTCACACAATATTTCCTTCTGCTTTTTGTCCAAACTGTAACATGCTTTTGGATATTTACCGGTTCGAAGATCTTTATGTAACTCATTCCTTCTATTAAAAAGCTTCAAATTAGCTTGTGATTTTGCATTGTCTTTTGTCCTCTCTTCAATGTTCATTATAGTATTGAACAAATTCTCAAAAATATTTTTTTAATATGCATCATATCTAGATTATGAAGTATCAAATTAGTTTTCCAATATGGCAAATCCTAGATGCTTCATTTTCTCCAGCCAAAGTTTCTACTAATGCTTGTATTAATTTCATTAGCTTCAAATTTTGTAACTTTCAGCAAGCTTAATTCCTAAATCTCCTGTAATATCTCTTCACCAGATTTGTTAGGAGGAGGAGGTGTTTTTACCATCCTATTCTTAATAAACTTTTGCTTATTGCGCCTAAATGGGTGACTAGAGCAAGAAATTTTCTGTGGTTATCAAACTAACATATTTTGCCCTCGTTTGGAAAATGCAATGCATCAGAATCATTGCCACAATAAGGACAAGCCATTTTCCTTGCTGTGCTCCATCCAGATAACACTGCATATGCCAAAAAATCACTAATTGTCCACATCAAAGCTGCTCTCAACATAAAATTTTGTTTCAAAGATACATTATATATCTCCACACCATATTCCCAAAGATGCTACAATTCAGATTTCAATGGTTATAAGAAAGCATCAATTTTATGTTTTGGATTTGAAGGCCCTGGCACAATCACTGTCAAGAACATATATGCCTCTTTTATACACATCCATAAAGGCAAATTATAAGGAGTAATTATGACTGGACATGATGAATATTGCTGTACGGATTGACCAAAAGGCTAAAATCCCTCCGTTGACAAGCCTAACCTAATATTTTGACTTTCAACTGCAAACTTACAATGGGTTTCATTGAAATGTTTCCATGCTAATGCATCTGATGGATGACTTATTATTCTATCTTCTTGTTCGTGTTTATTATGCCATCTCATGTGAGATGCAGTAACATCAGAAGCATATAGTCTTTGAAGTCTCGGAGTTAGCGGGAAATAATACATCCGCTTCCAGGATACTATCTTTCCTTTCATAGAACGCTTTCTAGACTTGAACCTAGATTGACTACAAAATTTATACTCTTCTAATTCCACATCATCACCCCAATACAACATACATCCCATTTTTTAATAATCAATTTTTTCAATAGGTAAACCAAGACCCCTAATAAGTTTCTTCATATTGTAAAAACTATCAACCATTATATGATAAGGAGGTAATGATTCATTATACCATCCAAGAATTTGATCAAAACTACAATCAGAAGTATGCGCTTCAGACTTTATGTTCAATATACGAGCAATTGAAGACAATTGAGTCATTGTCTCACAATTTGGCTATAGTTCTTGGTCAGTTGAGTGTAGTAAGTCAAAGAATTGTTTGGATTGAGGGTTGGGTTCTTCTTCAAGATTTTCTATATTTTCCTGAAAGTTATAACCGCCTGCATCATAAACCATTTGTATGTAAGGATTTTCAGTTGCATCGATATTATTTGTTCGAAATCCAATCCCCCCTTCAAACTCATTAAAGCAAACTAATGATTGTGCTTGATTATTCCTTAAGGAGCTACAAATCAATGGTTCCCCATATTGTGTCCACTGAAAATAATTAGGAACAAACCCTCTTCTTAACAAATGCCCGTTCACTTCATCAATAGGAAGGAAACGAATGTGTTTGCATTTTTTACGCGGACATCTGATCTTTGACCCATCCATATATGCAGGTTGAGAACATGCATAATGAGTAAAGGCTTCAACTCCCTCAACAAATTCATGATTAATGAAATCATGACGTGATGTTTGTTTATACATCCAAGATCTATCAACATTGCTCTTTTCTGTAAAATTGTTAATTTAAATCAGTGATTCCATACTATGTATCCTTCATGGCACCCCAAAAATTACAGAACATCTAAACTTTACACATCTCCTAACTATTAACCAATTTAATTAATCACCTACAATTGATTTCAAATTTATAGTATGTCACATTGTTTACTCCTGTGAATCAAGAAAATAAGTTCTCGCTGTGACTCCTAAGCTCATGGAACATTTCACCGATAAGCTTCATGGGAGCTGTTTCACGGGTTTCCAGCCTATATTTATTATGGAACAAATTGTCTTCACTATGAAATGTATTACTTCCTTGTGCTAATACTATGTTTGCATTAATCAAATTAAAGTTTAAGTACTAATCGTAGTAATTAATCACCTAAAATTAATCGATCGAATTGGTCGATCGAATTAATCACCTACAATTGATTTCAAAACTATAGTACGTGACATTGTTTACACCTGTGAATCAAGAAAACAAGTTCTTGCTGTGAATCCTAAGCTCGCGGAATATTTCACTGATAAGCCTCACGGGAGCTGCATCACAGGTTTCTAGCCTATATACCATCCTAGGGGTTTATTATGGAACAAATTGTCTTGTCTATGAAATGTATTAATTCCTTGTGCTAATATTATGTTTGCATTAATCAAATTGAATTTTAAGTATTAATCGTAGTAATTAATCACCTACAATTAATTGATCATATTATTCACTTACAATTGATTTCAAACTGATTCCACATACAGTAAATACTTTGACTATGACAAAAAAACATAAAAAATCATCAATGAATATAAGAATATTCTAAACAAACACACAAATTCAAGACCCCCGTTGTATTAACAATAAATCCAACTGTTTAATAATCGTATTATTAAAGCAATACATATGGTAAATATTAATTAGTTGTACGACTAACCTGAATGGATGGACAACTTCAAACTACGACGAAGAAAGATCAATGATGCTCTTCAACAAAATACAGGGCTTGTGAAAAAGAATATGAAACATTTAATCTAATACACTTGTGGTAATGCAGCATCATAAACTAATGTAAGAAAAAGGACAAAACACACAATAATTGTTGTACTAACTCAAAGCGGAGGCACAAAAGTATCATAATCGTACTATTAAAGTAATACATATAGTAAATAACTGTATTATATTGCATATAACAATAATTAATATTACTAAAAATTAATAATAATAATAATAATAATAAATGATATAAATAATATATTCAATAATAATCAAATTAATAATAAGAAGAAAATTAATAATAATAATGATAATAATAATTTTAATTGTTATTATAATACATATAATTGAAACAAATAATAAATGAAATAATAATAAAATTAATAATAAGTAGAACAATAATAATAATAATCATAATCATAACAAATGATACAACTAACAAATTTAATCATAATAAAATTAATTATAAGTAGAAAATTAATAATAACAGTAATAATAATAATAAATGAAATAAGAAAAACAAATTTAATAATAATAAGAATAATAAAAATAATAAATTACAGAAGAATCATTATTAAAATAATTATAACAAAAATATTAATAATAAATTGAAAAAGAATAATAAATTTAACAAAAACAATAATAATAATAATTATTATTAAAATTATTATTATTATTACTATAAATATATTATTATTATTATAATACATATAATTGATACAAATAATAAATGTAATAATAAATGATGCAGTTAATAAAATTAATTATAAGTAGAAAATTAATAATGACAATAATAATAATTAATGAAATAAGAATTACAAATTTAATAATAATAAGAACAATAATAATAATAAATCATATAAGAATCATTATTATAATAATTATAATGAAAATATTAATAATAAATTTTATAAGAATAATAAATTTAATAATAATAATATGTATTGTTATTATTATTAAAAATATATAATAATTATTATAATAAATACAATTGATACAAATAATAAATGTAATACTAATAAAATTAATACTAAGTAGAACGTTAATAATAATAATAATAATAATAATAATAATAATAATAATAATAAATGATACAAATAATAAATTTAATAATAATAAAATTATTAATAAGTAGATCATTAAT
>JANQBM010008273.1:0-12629 GCA_025594535.1 Erythroxylum domingense | reverse complement strand
CTCTCCAAAATTCCAATGGCTCAATTAAAAAATTCTTAATTTCATAAATCTAAATTTTCAGTGCCATTGGACAGTTATTTTCACTACCGATAAACCTCTATTCTGTCACTTGACAATTTTTTGGGTCCGGAAATGACTCCGAAAAATTCTCAAAAAATTCCTATAATTCTCTAAAAATCTCAAAACCCTAATGACCCTCTCCAACATAATTTTTACACAACAAAGCCTAGTTTTCAAATTTCCCATAATTATACCGGGAAAATGTCATGACTGCATATACAGATATTTTTCATATGCAAAAATCACTGTTTACAAATGCATGGGCATGAGATGTGTTTTCATAATTTCTCACGTGTACCCGTTTCTATAATTCAACCCGTTATCTGAAAACGGGATGTTACAATCTAGGCCATTTTCATCACTGTCATAATCTGATATTGGTTCTTAAGTAGAGTTGTTTGCATTTTTCTGGAAATTTTGTGTTTTCTCCCCTTTTACGTCTTCAGTTACTTCTTTCTCAATTACGGTTAAGCAAGTAATTGAACTTTTGCTATGTAAAGCAACTAATGCAGCACCATTAGCGATTTCTTCTTCAGCACTATATTCACTCTTGGATTCATTCTCACTCCAAGAGCTAGTAAAGGATTTTTCTTATCTTTTTTTTCAAAGTATTAGCATATTCGGCTTGAACGTGCCCGAAGCCTTGACACTCATGACATTGAATTATCTTCACCTTTCTTTCTCCTTTGTGAGTTTTGGCTTGTTGTTTGAAGTTGTTGTTCAATAAGGTCTCACCGTTTTGCCTAAACTTGGGTCTATCCTTTTTCACTCTCTTCAGTCACTTACTAAACTCTCGTGTTAATAGCTTCATATCTTCATTTTCATCGGATTCATCTTCTGTATCATTCATACCCTTCTCAGTTTTAACCTGTAGTGTCAATCCTTTGCATCTTTCTCTTATAGCCATGCTCGCGAAACTAAGATCTCCACCAACTTGCTATCAAGTTCTAAAACGGTGTCCCGCTCTGATACCAATTGAAAAACCATAGGGGGTAGGTATTTCCAAACTGTCTGATTTTACATAGTCATCTCTGGCACAAATGAAAACAAAAATCAATCAAAAGAAAAATAACAGATGATACCAGAAATTTGGTAATACAATTCAACACTCCTTTTCTACGTCTTTGGGGCCCTCACCTAGATTAATTCTTTCACCAAAGTACAATAGATTTACCCAAGACTTTACTGAGCCGACATCACTCAACCCTTGACATTATCTCTTAGGCTCACTTCCCGTGAAAGCTTTTCACACCCAATAATACGACCGACTCGTCTTAACTCGTCAGAGGATTTTTCTAAACAACTTAATGAACGATAATTAATAAAAAATAATTCAAGTGATTAATCAACTAAGAAAAGAACAACAATGCACTTGAGATAAAAGAAAAGAACAACTTCCCAAAAAGTTCAGCTCCTCTGAAATAAATTTGGAAGTCATTGTAACAATAATGGGTTGATTCATGCAGAACTTATAATCAAGTCATGAAAACTTCTGCAAAAATCATAGCTACAAGAAAACCTAATCAATGACAACATATCAAAGAAAACGCAGCACAAAACCATTTAGCCCACGTGACATGACCCAAAAAAATTCTAGCACAAAGATAACCAACTGATTCTCATAATTCCCAAAAGAAAATTACAGCTGCACTCACAAACCCATTAACCACGCACAATCATGAAAAGTGTAGCACACATACGCAGCTTGGAATGCATACAAACCCAATAGAGAACCACATACCATAGCTTACGTCATCCATACAAGAATCAAGAGAACCCCATATGTCTTTCACGCATAAGTCAAGAAGAACAAGTCTTTAAAACAAACAATTAAACCAACACTGTGCATATCCAACCAAAAAGATCAAGTGCACCTTTAGTTGTGTTTTTCAATAATTGCAATTCACGCATTTAACACCTTTGATGCAAAAACCATCTACAGAGAACCCCATATGTCTTTCACGCATAAGTCAAGAAGAACAAGTCTTTAAAATAAACAATTAAACCAACACTGTATATATCCAACCAAAAAGAACAAGTGCACCTTTAGTTGTGTTTTTCAATAATTGCAATTCACATTTAACACCTTTGACTCAAAAACCATCCACAGATTCACTTCAGCCCCTCATCCAAACATACACGATACGCACACCCTGATTCACTTTTTCTATGATATAGACATATGTCACTCTCACAATGAAGACCAACAATGTCACACACACACAGAACACTCATGCACACACCATAAATCACTCTCCCTACTCACCACCAATCAGTCGTGGGTCTTTTATTCACTCAAAATCCATTCACCTTTAACGCCCAACACAACTTTTGCTGCTGCGTTTCATAAGACCACTTAATTAAAAAAATTAGAATTTTTGGAAAATATCCTTCATCAAATTCACATCTATGCAAGAAAGAATTCTATTTTATCTAAAACATTATCCAACTTTTGAATCCAAGATAATAAAAAATATGATAAGTTTAATTTATAAAATATACCAAAATAAAATAAATAAATATATTCAACATAAATCTAACAATTATGTTATTGAATTCAAGTTATCTCTTTTTTAACATTCCAAACACATGAATTGAATTCAATTACATAAAATTAATGAATTCAATTCAATTCATTAGATTCCAAAAACCCCCTGAGTGAACTGTGGCTAAAACCATCCATATGGAAAGTAGGCTTCAACCTACATCTCAAACCTCCAGGCCCTACATAAGTAATGAGGTGTTCAACCTCCCAAGGCAAGTTTCTGCTGTGGAGAAGAAACAAATCAGAGTCAATTCCAGTGGTTAAGGCAGCTAGACGAAGTTTAAATAGGAATCTATTTAGGACAAGTCTTGGCCTAGTCTTAATGATAATTATGTTGTTCCTCTTAAGCGACATCTGGTACACTAACATTCCAATCATACTCAAAGAAAAGATGTTCGTAACTCTCCTGTTCAACTCCACATAATACATATTACGGGCAACCAATTATGAACTTCATCATGTACCTTGCGGCAAGTCTTTGAGATAGAAGCCACGTGAGAATCCCAAACCAAGTCAAACAAAGATTCAATTAGTAGTTTTTTATAGGATGTTTTAGTGAATTTTAGACTTATACCTTGTGTCTAGTAGATACAGTCAGGTTTACTATAAGACTCCTTAGAGTGTAGAATGAAATGGTCAGTGCCATGATTCATTATGTACGAGGCCACAGAACTTAGTTGAAATAGGAATAATGGCCTTTAGTAAGTTAAAATCTCTGAGTTTATGTAGTGGACCAACAGAGAGCCAATTGTCAAACTAAAAATCGTTCTTATTAGGGACGTCAAATTTTGCAGTTGGGACGATCATTGGATATTTTCGGTGAGAAAACAATCCATTAGCGTACTTTTAGTGAAAAAATTGTTATTTTTAATTTCTTAAGAAATTTTTTGGCTCAGTCCGATCAATTCAATTTTGAACTAAATTGACTGCATCATACAGGTCAAAAGTAATCGGCCTAGCCTGACTCATGACTTGATCATTACTTCAAAAACAACATCGTTTTATCAAAAACGACATCGTTTTTGACATTTTTAAAGAAAATATAAGATAGGTTAGGTTGGCCTGGTCTCCTTATAGCCCGTTAAGCTACAGGCTACCCTAGTCTGTAATCAGGCCGAGCTCAATCCAACCCATTGACATTCCTAACTCTTATAAACATTTCTAAGTATGCGGTTAATATGAGCTTGCATGATATTCCTAGTATTCCACTCAATACTTGAAATTTTGGTGCTACTTAGTGACCTTTCCAAATAAAGTCTGTTACGAGCTTGTCTATTATCTTTATGGCTACCTTTGGCAATGCTAGATGTGAGCACTAGTAGATACTGAGACTATTGAGCACACTGATAGCCAGTTGTAGTCTGCCTCCATTGGAACAGTACCTATTGCACTAAGAATGTGGTCTTTTCTCTGTTGAGCTCACTAATGGATTGTATAATCCATTGCATTCAAGCTCTTGGCTTAGATAGGTTCTCCTAAGTACGTGAAAGTCAATTGCTTCAACTTTAAGCCAAGTGAAGAAGGAATAATCTCATCATAGGAACCTGCTAAAACTGATATATACATGGAGCTCTTGTTAGGATTTAATCATAACACTGAAACTTTCTTAGAAGTCTGTAGAGATTTAATGAGTCAGCTTATTGAATTATAGTCTAGTCTATTAAACATAAAAAGATCATTTGCAATAGCAATATTCAGTAAAGCAATTCTCCTCGGGATATCCATTGTAATTACAAATAGGTAATGAGACAAGGGGACTCCTTGCCTAAGGGTCTGTTTGGTTGGAGGTTTGGTAATAAAATGGAATGGAACGTTAACACACTTCTGTCGTTTAGTTGAGGATTTCATAATAGAATGGAACGGAATGAAATGGAAGCGGAGGGTTTCATGTTATATTTCATTCCATCCTAAACAGTGAAAATAAAAAACCTCTAATTTGGGAGGTTTAGGATAGAATGTAAACTAATAAATAAATACTGCCTAATATACCCTCAATACTTTTTTAATACCAATCATTTCTTCTAACCCTAATCCCCTTGTATATAATTAATAATATTTCTATATTATTTCTCTTTACCCTAATAATAATATTTTTATATTATTAATAAAAATTGTATATAATTAATAATAAAATTTTTATTAATGAAAATAGAAAAAATATTAAAAACTTCTTTAATTGTTTGTATATATTTCTATATAAATAAAAATATAAATAAATAATTTTTAAATATAAATCACATATAATAGAATAAATTTTATTAAATAATTAATAATATTTTATATAATTTATAATAAATTATATATAATTAATAATAAAATATTAAAATTTTTATTATTTTAAAATAGAAAATATAAAAAATTTATTTGTCGGTTGTGAGTGACTTTTTAATTGGACATGATTTCTGTTTTAAAATCATAGCATTAAATCTCGTGCAACAATTATTTTAATATCAGGGGTCTAATAGTTATATATTACATTTCATTTCATTAATCTTTCCAACAATGTTTCACTACCTTATTATGAACCCTTTCATCATTTCCAAAAAACCACTATATTACATTCTATTCCATTATAATCCGTTCCCTTTTATTCTATTTTGTTCTGTTTCGTTTTATTAATTAACATCAAACCAAACAGACTTCTAAGAAAGTTGTAAGGAAATCCAAAAGCAAGCATATATAGTTCAAAATAAATTCCCAATTGACATAATCGAGGGCTTTAGTGAAATCAATTTTCAATTCATAACTCTTGAACTATATATTTTTTTAAAAGAGAAATCTTCAAAAAGCTCTTGTGTAAGGCTTATGTTGATATCAACACTTCTACCACTTACATTGGCACCTTGGCAAGGATTGATGAAATTAGGAAGTGTACTCTTCAGCCTATTAGCAACTATCTTATAAATACTTCTACCACTTACATTGGCACCTTGGCAAGGTTCTGCTGATCTCTCTCTGCACTTTTGCCCCCCCAAGAACGAAGATGGAAGAAGCATAGTCTTCTCAGAAAGAGAGATACTAAAAGAAGGGGTTAAATCTTGAGACAATGCTCTTATAGGATTTTTCTGGGACAAACGACCAGCATTTTCGATTAACCATAAATGACCTCTAACAGCATGGAAGAATAACGGTTTTGTAGAATCTGTAATAGCTGAGGAAAAGTACATTCTTTTCTGATTTTCCACTAAAGCTCAAGCTTTAAAGGTGGTTGAAGAAGGACCATGGCATGTTGCTAATTTCCCCCTATTCCTACAGCCATGACAGCCAGGATTCAAGATTGACTGTCATGAAAAAAGACTAGTTCTGTTATGCGTAAATCTATACAATGTTCCTCTTGAGTATTGGACTACTAGGGGTTTGAGTATGATAGGTAGCTATCTTGGCAACCCTCTATGTCTGGATGACAATACTGTAAATAGGAGGAGGTTGAGCTATGCACGAATCTGTATCTCTATGGATCTATCCCACAGTCTCCCGGATACTATTCCTATCATGAGGTTAGGTCTTGATGGTACTTTTTATGAGGACCAAGTTGCTGTGCAATACCCTTGGAAACCGTCACCAAAATAAGAAAAAAAATAGGTTCCTACGGGGAAGACATTCATTAGAGGAGATTATGAGGAGCTGATGGGTATTGAGGTTCCTAACTCACATGTCCATCAATAGGAGGAAATACATTCTATTACTTTACCAGAAGTTGGAGAGGACAAATCAGAACTAGCAGGCCTTGACAAATGCCAAGAGCAGCAAGCATATGAAGAGTCAAAAGAGGCAGAGAGGGCAGATAGCATAGTACCCTTAGAAGATTGCAGAAGCGCTGAACAGGTAGTCGAGGACACACAGACAAGTGGGGTCGACAGCCAGGGGGGATCTTTGGAGGATGGATTACAGTAAAACTTGAAGCCTTAAATGGTAGGTAAGGATTTTGTCACTTCAGAGGACTCTAAGGGCAATCAAGAGGAGGATCCGAGTATTGGCGAATTTTTAGACCTAGCTAAGTGGAAAACCAACAGGAGCAAACGTAAGGGCTCCAAAACCAATCTAGCTTAATTTATGAAGATTATATTATGGAATGTGAGAGGGATTAATTGCCCTAAAAAGCTATCGGCTTTAAGGGATTTTGTATATCATACACATCCATGGATTTTTGCTCTTTTGGAAACTAAAATTAGACGGGACAAACTGAAAATTTTGAATAAGCTCGGCTCTAAATGGAAGTTTTTATCAAATCATGAAGCACATAGCTACGGGAGAATCATTATTGGTTATGATCCTAGTATGGTGGATATTCAGGTCTTGGCTATGGAAACGCAAGCAATACATCTAGATTGCAAGCTCCTTCAGACTACTAGTCACTTCAGCATCTCCTTTATTTATGGATCAAATCATGCTTTTCAACGGAAAATGTTATGGGACAGTTTACTTCGGCTTCAGCCTAGGATTACCGGAGCTTGGCTACTATGTGGTGACTTCAATGACATATTATATCCTACAGAAGCTGAAGGACATTTCAGCCTTAGGACTTAATCATCGGATTTCAATGACTGTGTGGATCAACTTGGCATTTTTGATCTCAAGTCCCAGGGCCAACTCTATACATGGAGTAACAAGTAGACGGGCATTACGGAAAAAGCTTGATAGGGCTTTGGTAAATAATGAGTGGATTACACAGCACCCAAACTGTGTAGCATCCTTCCTTGATCCCTTATTTTCTGATCATACTCCTATGCAGATTGAAAATCTAGCTTATCCTAAATACTGAATGGGTCCATTTCGGTTTAACAACTTTCTAACTGATGATGAGGGATTTCCTGCTGCTATTTAAAGAGGTTTGGACACAGAAATAGTAGGCACTGCTCAGTACATTTGTGTGCAGAAACTTAAAGCTATCAAAGGAGAAATGAAGAAGCTAATGGAAACCCGAGCCTCCTCTACTCAACATGCAGTAAATCTAGCACGTGAGAACTTGGTACAGGTGCAGCATCAGATTGAACAGGATCTGACTGATGGTAATCTATTACACACTGAAAAGTCCTTATTACAGTCATATCTTACTAAGACTAAGGAACATGATAGTCTCTTGGAGCAAAGAGCTAAGGTTAGTTGGCTGAAAGATGTGGAAAGATGTACTAAGTTCTTTTTCAATACCATCCTTTCCAGGAGAAATGTAAACAGAATATGCTCCCTCAGACTCCAAAATGATAAGTATATTTCAAAACAAGCTGACTTAGAGAAGGAAGCAGGGAGATATTTCAGACATTTCTATGGTTCCTCTCAATCTCTACCATGCTCAATTAACCTTGCAGGTCTTATTCATAACAAATTAACCCAGGCACAAGCTACTGCCCTTATTGCTCCAGTGACAGAATAAGAAATTGAGGAGGTGCTATTTCGAATGAAGCCTAATAAATCCCCTGGTCCAGATGGATTTAATGGATACTTCTATCAAAAAGCATGGCCTTCTATAGGGCCCATGGTCAAGCAAGCAGTGATGGAATTTTTTTCTACAGGTTCACTTCTAAAGGAGATTAATAAAACCCATATTTGCTTGATCCCAAAACACCCCTGCTGTACTACTTTGGAGGATTATCGACCTATTGCTTGTTCTAACCTGCTCTATAAAATAATTTCTAAAATTTTAGCCAACAGGCTGAGAAGGGTTCTGGACTTACTGATATCCGACAATCAAAGTGCATTCCTACAAGATAGAAGGATTGGAGATAATTTTGCACTTGTCCAAGAACTAATGAAAGGGTATCAAAGGAAGCACAGCCCTCCCAACTGCACCACTAAAGTAGATTTTAAAAAGGCTTTTGATCATGTTGAGTGGGAGTTCTTACTTCAGACCCTGACACTAATAGAATTCTTGGAGAGGTTTATCAAATGGATTTGGGCTTGTAGAACCACTCCTTCCTATGCTGTCCTAGTTAATGGCTCTCCAATAAAATTGTTCAAGAATGCTACGAGCTTGCGCCAAGGTGATCCCCTCTCTCCATACCTATTTATAATCTGTATGGAGGTTCTCAGCCTACTAATTCAGCAGCGAGTGGGGAATTATAAGTCCTTCAAATTCCACTCTAAATGTAAGAAGGTTCGGCTAGTCAATCTATGTTTTGGAGATGATCTACTGCTCTTCTTTAAAGCTCATAGCAGGTCAATTGAGCTGCTCATGGACATTTTGGTGGATTTTAGGAATCTCTCAGGATTGGAGATAAACCTTAATAAAAGCCAGTTTATATTGTCTGAAGGGGCATCCATAATAGAGCACTTAATTTCACAACAGACAGGGATGAGCAAAACATCAGCTCCCCTGACCTATTTGGGGCTTCCTATTATTACAAGAAGAATCCAATTTTCAGAATGCCAGGCTCTTATTGATAAAATACAGAGAAGATTGGGTATGTGGTCCAATAGGGTGCTTTCTTTTGGGGGTAGATTACAACTCATTAAGGCAGTTCTGAATTCTCTTCATATTTATTGGTCTTCTAATATTTCTTTAGCAAAAGGAGTGATAAAATCCATTGAAAAAATATTTAGAAGATTCTTATGGGGCAACATCAACTCAGAAAGTCACTTTGCTAAAGTTAAATGGACAGAGGTATGTAAAAGCAAAGAGGAAGGGGGTCTTGGGGTAATTTCTATTGCTTCTTTTAATATAACTACATTGGCAAAGAACTTTAGGAATATTCTCCTAGAAAAGAAGTCTTTATTGATATGTTGGCTACACAGCTATATACTGAAGGGTTCTAGTATTTGGGCCATCCCTATTCAGCCCTCATTCTCATGGCCTTTGACTCAGCTACTCCAACTTAGATCAATACTTGAACCTCTAGTCTATTACAAGATTGGGAATGGAAGAAAGGCTTCTTTTTGGTTTGACAATTGGACAGGTCATGGGCCCCTCATTCGGAATCATCAAGCAATCCAAAGATGGCATGATGTTCCTCTCACTGAGAAGGCTCAATACATCCTCACAGGAATCAGTGGAACTTTCCAATTGATCTACAGTACCTGACCCCTCACTATATACCTGATATACAGAAGGAGGATGCCTATTTTTGTCTAAATCTCCCTTCCAATACTTTCAGCATTGCCAAATTTAGGCAAAGGCAGAGTCAAAATAGCATAAGACCTGACTAGATTCCTATTATCTGGCACAAAGCCCTAATGCCAAGTTACTCTACCATATTGTGGCTACCAATGCTTAATAGATTGAGTACAATGGATAGACTCCACTTCATGTCAATGGACCCTATCTGTACTCTCTGTCAGGCAGAATTGGAAACTAGGGACCGTCTATTCTTCACATGCCCTTTCTCGCAGGACATATGGAAGCAGATAAAGCTACTCAACTCTAGCCCTAATGAAGGAAATACACTCACAGAGGTAATAGAATGGTTTTTAGGACTAAATAGCACATCTAAATCTACTGAGCTTGTCTACATTATCTCTCTCGCCTCCTTTATCAGGAAATTTGGCGAGAGTGAAATAATAGACGATTCCTGTAACATAATCGCACAAGCCAAGAATTCTATACCTCTCTGATTAGAGGAATCAGAGAGTAGATACTATGTTCAGTACGTTCAGATCTCTTACCGCATTCATTAGCGACTACATGGAGAATCAACTAGTAACTGGACAACTCAACATAAAAGGAGCCACAGAATACTTGGAGGTAAATCCACAAACTAGCTGGCATCGTTCACGGCTTGATCGAGAAAGGATGGAGACTCGGCATAGTTATGAGAATATAACAGAGATGGTCAACAGAGGAACAAAATAACAGCAAGGAGGTTTCGAAGAGAGACGAATCGACGATTACCTTAGGATTTAGATGGCCTGGACTCTCTTCAGAGACTGACATCGAAGGACTGCACGAGACTACCTGCAACAGTAACTAGATGAGTTACTAATTAGATGAAGGAAGGTGAAGCAGCAGGAGAGATCAGATACCTCCAAAATGGAGGAGAGGCGATAGCGACGAAAACCCTAATTTAGGGGCATCTTAAGATGAAGCCAAAAGTGAACAACGACTTTACCCCTTTCGTCTGAAAGCTTATTATTTGTTATCTTAACGGTGTCATTTCTTGTTTTTGTTTTCTCAAGTTTCTTGGATATGCGACGTCGTTGCTAGATGGGTTGCGTTATTATCTTGGCTGAAGACCTGTACATATTATTTTTATTAATACCATTTACTTTTTCAAAAAAAAAACTATATTATAAATAAATCTATAAACCACATTGCAACATGAGATGTGCCAATAATCATTTAGGCTGGAGGGGTTGGAGACTTTAGAACAAGACATATAAAAGTTTTGTTCAATTCAGGCAAAAAAAATCACATTTCTAAAAAACAAGGGACCTGCTTGATTCCAAGTAGCTTTAAAATATTTGGCATGGAAGCCAGAAGGACCAAATGCCTTGTTAAGATTAAATGCGAATAAAACAGACCTGATCTCCTCTTAAGGTAACTTCCTTGATTAGATATGCTGCATCTTGTGTTGAGAAGGAACCTTTAAGGGAATTGGTGAGCTCCACAACTAGGGCCATGACTTCATTGCTCCTTCCCAAGTGTCATGTTCTGCATGTTAAGTCCAAGCTCGTTACACGAGATGTGGACAAAGTGATTCTAAGCAATTTCTTCGAGTTTATGCTACTCATTGACTAAATTCCCATTGGAGTCCCTTAAAGATAAGACTATAACCTTGTTCCTGCTTCCTCTTATAACATTATGGTGGAATTTGGAGTTCATATCTCCTTAATTTAACTATAGGATTTTAAACTTTTGCCTCAATTATGAGTTGTATGTTTCTAGTATCTTGTAATAATTCTTAAACTCTGATGCTTTCTTAGCTTCAAGTATTGGGTTCTGTGGACCAATTCTAAGGGCCTCTTAAGCTTCCCTTTTGTCAATCTATAACGGATCCTAAATTATGTTTCAATAACTTCTTATATTCTAATTTGTTCTCCTTTAACATTCTCACACATTTGTAACCTTAGGAACCTTTACAATCCATGTCCAACCCTTTGTCAGTTACTAGTTCAAACTAAAAATGATGCAATAGAGAGTTGAAAAACTTGAAAGGAGGCTTCCTTTTACACCTATGTTGATTTAGCTCTATTTAACCAATATGTGGTTAGAAATCAAAGAATTATTAGGATGTAAAGCGTGCAGCCAAAGACTATTCACTAGACACCTATCTAACTCCCTTTGCGTGAATCTAACACCACTTTGTCGATTTCACTGTGTAAAGTGAACCTATATATCTAAGATCCATCAACCCCCGATTCAAAGTGAGATTGAATAATTCATGGAATCTTACACAAACATGTTTTTGGTTACTATCTGTGTCATTAGGAGAAAGTGGAATTATAGTCTCCCACTAGCATCCAAGGGGTGTTGATGCTTAAAGTCATTCTATTCAGATCATCCCATAGATTTGTATGTTAATCCTCAAAGCCATTCTATGTAGATCAGCCCATAAATTTGTTCTCTGATATTCCTAATTGCCAACATAGATAACATTAATAGCCATCTTCATGCTTTCATCACCACATCACAATGCACAAACTGATCTAAGCTGCTCTAATTGACTAGCTAGATAAGAGAGGGTACAAACGTCGCTCTTCCATTAGGATGGTAAGAGTGATCAGTTAAGATAGTCCACTTGATGGGAAATTAGGTCAAGATCTGATCTGACAGTAGCGGAATAATCACGAAACTTTTTCGTGACTTTTGATTTCCCAAAAACTAATATCTATTTAATTCTATAAAATGATTAACATGAATCATAATAAAGTAAAATTTAATTCATACCTTATTTCGAAGCTTGATCTTTATCTTGATGCATCCCTCGAACCGTTTTCGAAACTGATCTGTCTCAACAACCGTAGCCGCACAAGTGTCCGGTCTCTAACAGTATCCACAGAATAGGTTAAGAGAACTCTGTAACTTTTACAGAGAGGGTTAAGCATGAAGTGCTAGCTCCACAGAGCTTAAGCCTATTTATAATAAGCTTTGGAC
>JANQBM010008264.1:0-12629 GCA_025594535.1 Erythroxylum domingense | reverse complement strand
GGATAACTACCTTTCTCTGATGGAGTTTGCTTATAACAATAGTTATCAGACTAGCATTGGCATGGCACCTTATGAAGCACTATCTGGTAGAAGGTGTAAAACTTCAGTGTGTTGGACTGAACTGAGTGAAAACAAGATGGTCAGGCCTAATATTGTGAAGGATACTGAAGGAAAAGTTCAAGTTATCCAACAAAGATTGGAAGCTACCAGTGATAGACAAAAGTCCTATGCTGATTTAAAAAGAAGAGATATTGAGTATTAGGTAGGTTATAAGGTATTTTTGAAAGTATCGCCTTGGAAGCACATACTTTGGTTTGAGAAGAAAGGTAAGCTCAGTCCACGTTATATTGGTCCTTATGAGATTTTGAAGAGAGTCGGACTAGTAGCTTATCAATTAGCTCTTCCTAGAGAATGGGCCAAATTACATAATGTGTTTCATGTTTCTATATTGGGAAGATATCGGTCTAATGACACATATAAGATTCCTGTGTAAGAAATTGAAATACAACCGGATTCGTCTTATGAAGAAAGGCCTGTTTCTATATTAGCCAGAGAAGTCAAACAACTTAGGAACAAGCAAATACCATTGGTGAAATTACTCTGGCAACATCATGGACTTGAGGAAGCAACATGGGAATCAGAAGAGACTATGAGGGCTCAGTATCTTCAACTATTTTAATTAGGTATGAATTTGAAGGACGAAATTCTTTTAAGGGGGAGAGAATTGTATGGCCCCAAATTGTAACCTAAACGAAATGTTACATTTTCATGTGAGTACATGAATGATAGGTTTTAAAATTGTGATATGAATGAGAATTCCATATGACTGAACTATGTTTTTAATGAATCATATTTGGAGAATTGGAATTAAATTGTCATCATAGAGACTTAAGGTATTAATGTTAAGCCCAAGGTCTCGGAAAATAAGTCATAGATACTTAACATAAGGCTTAGATGAAGATTTAGTGAAAAGAAGGCTTGAAAGTAATTAGAACTTAAGGTTGAAGTGATTTTTGCAAGACCAGTGTGTCACCCTCATGCACAAGCACGATGGTGACATCTAAAGGGTGACAAGTTTGTCACCCTCGTGCTCCAGTGTGACTTCTAATGTGATACTCAAACTTGTAAGTGTCATAACTTTTGATTCCGATGTCCAAACATTACAAACTTTATACCATTAGAAATCTAAGAGGATAAGCTACAACTTTTATGAAGACAACTTTGTCACATTCCACCTAAATCAATACAATTTATTGATGGTTTATACATGGACTAATTTCTTGCTGACAAATGGTAGCATGTTGTGTGGATGAGTGGCAGCTCCTAAATGTGACAAGTGGAGAACATGCATGAAGCCACATGATATTACCATTTCATGACACCTCACATTGGAGGAGACAAGGTTCTACTGAATTTTTCTATATTGCTTAATTTTCTTTCTCTCACCATCGAACTCTCTCTCTCACTCACACCTCCTAGAAATTTTTGCATGCTTTTTGGATCATTATCTTCACTTAACGTATTTTCATGCTGCTGCATTAAAGAAGCCAAATCCTGCCACTTTCAATATTGTTGTCCTCTTGGTCATCTTAATCTTGGAGTAGTGATATTTGCTTGAAAGGCTAAACTGGCTTGTTCATTGAAGTAGGAAATTGTGTTAAAGAAGGTATGTGAATACTAATCTTGATTGCATGTTATCATATGAATTATTTTGATGCTTGATTGGATAGAATATGTATGGATTTGTTGATGAGTTGAGGTCTGGACATGAAATTGATGTGTAAATGAGGCATGACCAAGGTGGAATTGTGGCGAAAAGGATTAATGTTAGAGTAAGAGCGTTGAAGACGTAAGATGTGAATGAATTGTACTAGTTTCACTGAACAGCTGTCGGTATTTAGGCTATATCTTGAACTGTAGATATCCAAATGGGGTGATTTTCATTTTGTATTTAACTACACAGATATTCTACATCTATCATGGAGGAATGGAATTTTTTTTTTATCCCGAAAGATGATGAATTTTGGCTTAAAGTTGAAGTTAGGATTCTGTCATTATTTGGGTATAGTCTGTAGTATTTTGTGCATAACTTTAGGAATAACGAACCAAATTGTGTGAAATTTATTTCATTAAAAACTTAATACATAGAGGAACTTTTGGTTAGAAGAACATATTACCCAAAAACCTCTTTTTATATGTCAAAATAGGCATACAAATCTGACCCAAAATCTGTCCTAAGAAATTTGAACTAATCTTGGTTGTGTATTTGTTGACATACATACGGTTAGGACTTTAACAATGGTTTAATTAGACTTTATTGAGAATAAAAATGAACCTAAGTGATGTTAAATTAATGGAGAAAAAGGTAATTGAGTTATAGTTTATAAATGGAAAGGATAAAATAATGGATGTATGGATTAATAATGATGAGTATAATGTTGAATTGCTTGGTGTGATCATGAATGAATGAGCTCTTAATGCTTATGTGTTATGAATTAGATATGAATGATTGTCAATTGGGAATCTGCAATAATACTATGATGATACCAGAACATCAGTTGTCCAAGGAGTTTTATAGTTGGGATTGTATTGGAAATGCTTGCTAATTCTGTGCATATGCATAATGTTTGATGACTCAACATTTCTATTGATGCATAATTGCACATGTTTGTTTTGATAAGGTTGACATAAAATTTTAAAATCTAAAATGGTTTGTTTTAAAACTGTTGAGTCCTAGTCGTGGTTAAATAGGCATGCTTAGAAGGGTTGGCAGTTGTTTCTGTAACCAGACGCTAAGATGTCTTCTGTGCGAGACAATTCGGTGTCTTCTTATTTTAGACACTTATGTGTCCTCTGTTTCAGAGACTTAAGTCTCTTCTGGTTTAGATACCAAACATGGTATCTTCTGTTTTAGTCCCATTACCCACTTCTATAAAAAAAAAGGATTAGCAGGTTAACTTGTTTTGTATTCTGTTTACATGCATAGTTCGGTTATAATCAAGAAATGTTTTGATATAATTAAATTTTTCTGACAAAACCAGATACAAATTTTATACAGACAAGTTATATTCTGATATCATGATTTTCTGTTCTGATAATTGTAAGCATGGCTTTGAAGCCAATATATATCCTATTTTGGCATATTCTGTTCTAAGATACATATTGTTTGGATTGCACTTTTATATGTGATCTGATTTGTATATGTCAATGTCATATGACTGTTAGAGACAGTTACCATTATGTATCATGTTTAGTTGTTCCTCACTAAGCTATATACTTAGCACGGTGGATTTGCCCCGTGTAGGTTCAAATAGAAGGGTATAAAGACTGGGACAAGGACAACCGCTATGGCTAAAGAAGCATGTTTTTTTTGGAAGATGTATATTTGCTTTTAGTTTAAGTTGTATTTCAATGTAAAGAGACATATTGTAATTTGTGTTCTGTTTAATGGGTTGGATTAACCTTAATATAGGTTGACTATTGTTTGTATAGCAGGCTTTGGGAATAGTACTATATGTTTGAGATGTTTTAATTATCCAATATTGCCTAATGGTTTATAATACTTGTTTGCTTGAGTTTTCAGAAATGCATGTAAGGGACTGCTTGACATGTTTTAGTTCTTTTTTAAGTTGCATCTACATATCCATCTAGGGGGTATATGGTTGTGACAAAGTACATAAGTTGTCATTAGAAATGCACCACCCCAAGAGCTGATTAACAATTTTGCTTATGTCATCATGGACCTAATCATTTCTATTAATGTTCTATTACGTCTTTTTCCTACACCATTTTATTTTGAGGTTTTGGAATACTCAATTATCTGTCTATCCTTTTTCATTATAAAGTATTTTGAACTTATTAGACAAGTTCCCTTTTCCTCAATCAGTTCAGAATGCTTTTATATTCCTTTTTAACTAATTCTTAACTAAATTCATATATTTGATAAAATAACATAACGCTTCTGATTTGTGAGAAAGCAAATAGACGTGACCATACCGATTATAATCATCTATAAAAATGATAAAATACACAGCCTTACATTTTACCCTTATAATCATTGGACCATAAATGTCATATTGAACTAATTGCAACGAGTATGAAGCTTGTATTCGCCTTTTTAAAGGTTTTCTAGCCATTTTCTCTACTAGAAAATGTTCAAACATAGTTAGATTTATTTGACTTAGATTACTTGACAAACCCTCTTTATCCAATCGATTTATGTGAGTTTGATCAATATAACATAGTCTAGCATGCCTTAAGATTGTATCATTATTTGAAGTACTAAATGATGTAAATAATGTATAACTAATATTATTATTTGTAGCCACGACATCCAGTATAATAAAACCATAACTATAATAAATATTTATAAGGTACAAATCTATTCCATCATTGTAGAAGTTCACATGAAAACTAAGTTTAATGAACATCAACACAGAAAGAAGATTATGTCGGATCTGTGGAGCATACGACACTTCATATAGGAAGAGGAGTTGACCACCATGCATATCTAATTTGCATATGTCAATCCCTTGTACAGCTACTTTTGAATTATCACCTATATAAAGCTATTTCATTTTATGTGGGATTTTTTTGAACTCTATAAAGGAATTTCTATCCTTTGTTGCATATTTAGTTGCTTTTGAGTCTGCAATCTACAAAGGATTGATTCAATTAGAAAAATAGAACAAGAAAAATTCACTAAATAAATGTCTATACTATAACGTTGTATCTTTTTAGGCTCATTGTAATCACAAGCAAAGTGACTGTTATTACCACAATTATAACACTTGACATGTTTCATGTTCCTCTTCTTTAAAGGACACTTGCCCTTTCTATGTTGATTCCACTTGGCCTTCTTGGAGCCCTTAACAGAGTGGTGGTATCTCTTATTCTTTTGTCCACTTATACCCACCATAATGCCTGCACTTATTGTTCACGGCTCCATATGAGTTAGAGCCAACTGCATATACCTCAAAAGACATCTTAAAGGCTTTTAAACATTTTTTTCCAATATGAGATGCCTCGTATCATCTCCTACAGTCTTGATGCTCTCTTTATAAGCCAGATGCATCTTTATATGCTCCCAACTTTAAGGTAAAGAGTGAATTATAGTTTGCATTTATTGCTTATCAAAAAAATTGTGACTATCATCTCTCAACTCATTAATCAAGTTCGACATTTGCCTCAGATGGTTTTACGTTATATGATATAAACGCTTCTTATATATATCAAAATTAATAGTGAGTGACCATATCTTGGTCATTAAGGTTCTCCCAAATCATGCAGCTAAAGTAGAAAACATGTCTTTAGTAGTTTCATATTTTCAGAACTCATATTTGATGTCATTATTCATGCTCAACAATATAATGTGAGTCAATGAGTTCTTCTTTCAAATCTCATATACATCACGGTCCCTTTTATGTTGGATCATATTTTCCTTCTTATTAACATCTTCGGTCATGTTCAATGGCTCAAAAGCCCCTTACTCTTCTAGTATATATTGGATTTTCTTGCTCCATATTTCATAGTGGTCACCATTTTCTTCTCACCCTTATTGAATTTAGTGACAATATTCTTTGAACCAGTAGCTATTGTTGAAACACTAAGTTTCTACAAACAAAAGAACTTTTTATCATACACTTCAATGTCATATAAATTGTGTAAAGAGTGACTAATTAGATTTCAAACGATTATGAAATTGAAAGACCATATATGTGTTCAATCATCATTCATACTACAATTGAGTAACAATTGTCATACTTTGCATGAACTCATTACATATATCAATCATGTATATTCATAAATGAACAAACTGCATCTAGTTTATAACAACATATTTCATATTACATAAGTTTGTTCAATATATATATCAACTATAAACAACAAATCCTACACATAATAAAGTTAGTGAGTTTGCATGACAAAGTTCACAAAGCTTGATTTGAAATATTTCTAACTACTTCTATCGAGAAACTAATGGGGTACAAAGTTATAATTAGTTCTCTTATTTGAATTTCCTTCATAAGTGTCCTCGCTGGCCAATCATATATATATTGAACTCTAATTAATTAAATTCATTTACATAGAAAAGTAATTCTAATTTAATTTAACATCTAAAAATTTTGATTTAAATAAAAACTTGTTTCTAATTGCATTGAAATCTTTTTAATGCTTATCAAATTAGAAACTTATTTCTAATTCTTATTATATTAATGATGTGAATTTAATTAGAAACTTATCTCTAAGTATATAAATTGTTTGATTTATAATTTAATAAATTAGAAACTTATTTCTAGTTTATTACTAGTAAACTTATTAACATAAACGTAATTAGAATCTTATCTCTAATTCAAAATTAAACTAATCAATATTTAAATTTCTAAATTGTTTAGAAACTTTTGTAAAAATATTATTAAAGTCTTTCCAATTTTTCAATATTCGTAAATTTAGAAACTCGTCATTTAGGCCTGTACCAAATTTCACTAAAGTCAAAATGTTAACACATTTTAATCTTAACCCCACACTTTTATGGGGAAAGGGGAAGTAAAACACCAAAAGTTGTACCGTAGTATGCCTTTGTTGCCCCGCTAAAATGGGCTCAAACTCGTTTCAACACCAGCACATAGATACAAGTGTGAGAAACAAAAAAAACATCGTCTCCCACAATTGCAACCGATGGCAGCGTGGAGAAAAGTGGGAGACTGCTGCCGAGGCGAGGACTGGCGACAATGCTGCGACGGTACTCGGCCACCAGCGAGAGTCCACTTCCTGCCCAGGCAATGACTGCACCAATGCTGCAGTAGTACTAGGCCACCGGGGAGAGTCTGCTTCCTGCCTAGGTGACAACTGCACCGGCGGGAAGAAGCAACAGTGGAGTGGGGAAGCATGCACATGATCGGTCCTTCACCAGCCACCGCCAGAGACGCCCTCCCATGCGATGACAGCGGAGAATTTAATGCCGCTAGGTTAGCCACTGTACCGAGGGTGATACCCGTCTATACGGGTGGTGTGTGGATCGTCTACTATTCTGTTTTTGTTTGTGTTTGGGTTTGGGTTTGGGTGTTTATACATTTGATTTTGTCAGAATCGCAAGTAAATTCTAGTGTATGTCTTTTGGTGTCGATTACAACAGATACGCATTGATTTTTCATAATCATAATTCTGTCTGGAATTTACGGTATACATTGTTTCTTTCGCTTCCAATGATGCTAGAATTCCTACACAGAAGTTGAGTATCTTCTAGATTCAAAAATTCAGGCCCAATTATTCAGCTTTATGCGATTAATAGAACAAAAATGATAGAATCTTGTGTTAAATGTAAACTATTGAACCAAATTTTCTTTTAACACAAAAACACAAACTCAACTTTATCCAGATCAAGATAAGCAAAACATAAAATTATCACAATTAAGATGCATATATACTTTATCCAGATCAAGACAAGCACAATATTAATTACGGATAGAATGTGGTTGGAGACTCTTATTAATTACATTTAGAATGTTAAAGTAATGCAAAAATTAGTATATATTATTTTTACTTTGTTAATAGTCAGCTTTTGCAAGTTCTAGTTTAGGCAATAATTATATTACTAATTTGTGGAAAATATTTGTTAATTGGTTTGATAGTACCAAAGTTTAGGCATACAATTGTCATTTTTATTTATTTAAAAGTTGTCTTAAATAAAAGTATCTTTTTAGCTTAATATCCTATTTGATAAAAGTCCTCTTTATTTTACCTATTTGCTTTGTTGTTAAAAAGGAAGCTTGTCATGAGAATTATTAAAATAATTTTTTTATCATCTGGTTTCAAAGCACCGTTAAAGTTCCTATAGGACGACAACAACATAGGTATCAACCCGTCAATTCAAGAACTGTGTATGATGTTTGAAGCGCCAAAATAAATATTGTCTTCATCTCTTAAGGTTATAATTTAATAGGAGTTACCACTAAAATCTCAAAGAAAATCACATGTAGGAGCCTTTGGTTGCATTTCATGTATTCATATAACTTCTCAAAAGAGGCTCAAATTTGGTGAAGATAGTGTCAGATATATATGTTGATTATAGAGTTCAACTAAAAGTTATTGCTTTTATGATCCTTTGATTAATAAACTCATTATTAGTTAGGATGTTATATTTGATAAGAAAAGTGTATGGAAATAGACTAATGAGTAGGGCTTTTCAAATATTGGCCAAGAATGTTTTATTTTTTATTGATGACATCAATGATGGTGATCATGGTTCTTCTTCATCACCTTCAATTCCATCTGGTTCATCTTTTGCTTTAACTTCATGAAAATCTATTAGCACTAAACATTATACTTCAGTCTACATTTTAAACTCTTCTTCAACTCCACCAAGAAATGGGTTTTTCTTGAAGGAGATTTATAAGTAGATAGGATATTGGTTAAGGGAGAGAGATGCTAACACCAAAGTTTTTACTCTTCCTTATTGGCAAGAAGAATCATGAATAAGATTACAAAGCTCAAAGATAACATGGGGAATATGTTTTCTGATAATATTAAAAGGAAATTTTTTTATTAATCTGATAGGATCAGCTGAATCTAATCTTACATATTTAATTTGAAGAGATTCTTTGGTAGCACAATCAGTCAGTATTTGAAGGAATTTTTGATGACCCCTTTCACATATCAAGAAGTCAAAGAAGTTTTATTTAGTTTGCATCCCTCCAAAGCCCCATTACTTGATGGGTGCTACACTTGTTTCTTCCAGAAAACTTGGGATATCACAAGCAATCTCTTCACTGAAGCAGCTCTGGAATTTTTTACTTCCTCGAATATGCTAAAAGAAACGAATTACACCTAGATCTACCCCATTCCTAAGAAGCAAAATCCTTCTTCCATGATGGATTGTAGGCTTATCTCATGTTGTAACATATTTTACAAAGTAATTGCCAAGCTATTAGCTAACATGTTAAATATGGCTCTGAAGGAAACTATAAATCCAGCTCAATGAGTTTTCATTGCTGGAAGATCTATTGGAGATAACATCCTTCTAATACAGGAGTTAATGAAAGATTACAATTCAGGAAAAGCGATTAGAACTTGTTTATTCAATGTCGATTTCCATAAAACTTTTGACACCATTAAATGGAGTTTCATTCAATCCTGTGTAGTAGCTTTTGGTTTTCTAGATTAGTTTGTTATGTGGATTTTGGTATGTGTTACAACTTCATTGTTTAGTATTCCGGTTAATGGAGCACCTACTCAATCTTTCAAGAATAATAAGGGAATTAGGTAAGGGAATCCCTTGTCCTTATCCTTATTCAACTTACTGATAGAAGAGCTTTCCAGAATGCTTAACAAACTTACTGCCTATAATGGTGGATTACAATTTCACCACAAATTAGCTCAAGATCACTCACTTGATTTTTCCTGATGACTTGATGCTTTTGAGCAGGACTGATATTCAATCCACTAAAATATACTAAAAATTTTGAATCTATTTGTAGATTGGCCAAGATAGAAAGTCAATACTAATAAGAGCAACATGTTTATCTCTTCTGATGTGAGCAACTAAGTTGTTTTGAGTAAAAGCTCACGATTTAGAATTCACTCCTCCCTTTAAACATCTCGGCATCCCTATTACTTCTACTAAACCAAAATTTTCTAATTGTATTTCTCTCATTGAAGCATACAAAGCCAGAATCAATGCATGGCAGAACATATTGTTATATTTTGCAGCTAACTTACTCTAATCAATTCAGTCCTTAACAACTTGTAGCTTCATTGGACTACACACTTTCTATTGCCAGAGAGCTCATCAAGGAGATTGATAGAACCGTCAAAGCCTTCCTATGGTTTGGAAAAGTAAGTAATTCAAAAGATGCAAAAGCCAAATAGGAGGAAATAACTATTCGTAAGAGGAAAAGGGGCTTAGGGATTATTCCTATATCTCTTATGTAAAAAGTCTTATTCAGTAAAAGGATTTGGAGGCTATATATTGATAAGAGAGCTCTATAGATTAAATGAATTGATGAATTTTATCTTAAAAACCAAAATTTCTGGTAGATGACAAGAAACAGGGAACATTTTTGGAATTTTATCCATATGGTGAACTTGAGGAACTTGTTATATCCCTGGATTAAACATAAACTAGGAAATGGGAAAAAATATATGGTTCTGGTATGACAACTAGTCTGATCTAAGTCCTCTTGTATTGAGAAATGAAATCCTTTATTTGAGAAACAAAATCCCCACTGATGCTAAAGTCTCTTCACTCATTTAGCATGGAGAATGGTCTGGATATTTCAGAGGATTCTCCTCTCTAGTAGCTTATTTACCTTAACTCCAACATCTGCATAAGGAGAAAAGCATTGTTTAGACTTCAAATTCCAAGGGGATCTTTACAAATGAATCATGCTATAAAATCTATAGAACAAGCCTAGGATATGTACCATGGCATGAATTACTTTGGAAACACTCCCTGAACCCCAAAGCTTCCTTAATCACTTAGCTTGTGATAAAGAACAAAATCAGAACAAAAGACAACTGGTTTGATACATATGGTCCCATTTGTGTTTTATGCAAGGAAGTTGAGAATGACAGGAAACATCTATTTTTCTTTTGCAGGTATTCTAAAGTTGTTTAGAGTAGAGTGTTGCATATACTAGTGGAGTATTGCCAGACTTAAGAATGGAACGGACTCTTGGCCTACGTCACCAAGAAAGCTAAATAACTCAAGCAGCATGCAAAGCTCTTCAAGATTGCTTTCACCCCAACTATTTACTTAATTTAGGAAGAAAGAACCAACAAATTGTAAAAAGGAGCTAACATTGGAAAGCATCAACTAGCTGATAACACCCTAAATTAGATTAGAGAGATAATGAAAGCAAAAAATGTACAAAACAAACTCACTCTTGACATGAAATGTAGATGTAATTTTTAAGTTTGGGTTGCTTGTAACCCTCATCTTGTTTTTTTTTTTTGGTTCAAATGAGCAAGATGTAACTAGGAACTCATTGTAATATTATAGTAGCTTTTGCTAGTGTTAATAATTTTTTTCATTCACCTTTGAAAAAAAAAACACATTGGATAAAGAAATCAAGGCCTTAAAAAAGTCAAGGCCTTGAAGAAGCATGATACTTGAGAGTTTGTTCACTTTCTAAATGGTAAGAAGAAATTTGATTTAACATGAGTTTACAAGTTCAAATTCAAACTTGATTGTTTAATAAAAAAAATTAAAGCATATCTAGTTGCTGGAGGCTATATACAGTAAGAAGGTATTGATTTTGAAAAAACTTTGACACTTGTAGCTAGACTTGATATGATGAGACCTATTTTGGCTATTGTTCCACATTATAAGTAGTACATCTATCACTTTGATGTCAAATCTATTTTTCCAATTGGTATCTTGCATAAGGAAGTGTTTGGATAAGAACTAGTAGATTATAAAATTAAATGGTAGTGTTTAAATTTCGGAAACCTTAAATTTATGTTAAATTCCTTATTTATATAGCCTTTTTTTAGTTTGAGGGATCTAATTAGAGATAGCAATGGGCCGAATCGAACTCAGGCAACCCCTGTTCACTCAGGTCTAGGCTTGACAAAGCTGGAAATTATTGTTTTTTAAAAAATGTCGTTTTGCCATTTTGCCTATACCCATTGGTGTCATCCTTAAATCTACCGATGTCTTTAAGTGATACTCCATCATATCAAACCTTTAATTTTAAATTTTCATTTACACAGTACAAGATTTCTTATTCAATTATTTTCTGTAGCAAGGTAATACATATACAATCTTGCAAGTTCTGTATCTATGCGTTTATTCACTTAAGGACCAAGCCTAACTCTTTTTCCTCAAAATGTTAATTGAGTGGAGAAAACAATTTTGTACTTTGGACTTAATATTCCTATCATTAACATGTATCTTAAACAAGTCTAATCACTTATGTTAAGAAGCAACTTTTGAGTAGCTGTAGACTCTTAAGAAAAGGGGGTTCGAGGAGACAAAGACGGCGTACGCCGCGAAGATGGGACCAGGAAGAAGAAACAGACGTAGTAGGAAGAAGTTTGAATTGTTCTCTCATCATCCTTAAGCCAATGAAGCTACAAACTATTTAAAGAGAGCAATCCCTATCAACTAGCTCTCTTTAAAAGGAAAACATTTATTTGAAATAAAATCTTTCTACACAATTTATGCTAAGGAGATGATGATCCTCCAGATTATTTACTAACACAATCCTTTACCCAAAATGGCTTCCTTCTAAAAATCCCTATCCTCAAACAGATTTTCTGTGATTGCTGAAGCTTCTTGCTCATTCTCCATAACCGCAGGCTGATTATCCATAACATCCCCTCCCGAATAAAGCAACACCTTGTCCTCAAGGTGCAGTTCTGGGTACTTTTCTTAAAGGAGTGCGGCCAGTTCCCATGTGACGCCGTCAAGTGTTCCGTCCGACCAACGTATAAGCCATTGAATTTTAGGCTGACCCTATCACAGAACTGTCAGAGAGTGAAGTACTAACTCCGGAACTGAACAGAGGTGGCCCTCATTGAACTCACAAGGCAGAAGTGGTGTTGTTGGGGATGATGTTGAGCTGACAAACGGGCGGAGGAGGGAGACGTAAAACACAGGGTGTATCTTGGCATTATCGGGAAGTTTA
>JANQBM010008256.1:0-12630 GCA_025594535.1 Erythroxylum domingense | reverse complement strand
TTAAAATACTCCTAACCCATTCCAATTTACCAAAATGACCAAAATGCCCTTCCCATAAGTGAGGGGATGTTACATTAAAAGAATGTTTTGAAGGTGTTTTAAATTGTTTATGAAGAGTATTAAAGAAACATACTTAAGAAATTATCATTGAACATACATGATACATGATACATTCATAAATGTATTTATGACTGATTATTCTTATGAAACTGCACATGAGTGACATATAAATGTATATGATTGCATATAAAAGAGCTCGTCGAGCGCCGCTTCCAAACATGGCCGGGACATCAAGGAAATAAACTTAAGGGAGCATTTGTGAGTCAACCTAGATGATCTTCCTAGGATTGATTAATTAATTCTGTTCAACTTCCAATTATTAAACTGTTTGTGAGCTGTATATGAATTTTAGACTTAAAAGGTTCGAGGAGTTTGATATTCGAAAATATATTGGAAGTCTTCTAATTGCATTTGAAATTTAAACGATATTTGTTTACTGCTAAACTCTGATTGATTTTTTGTATTCTCAACAAAAGTTGAATGTCAGACTGAGGTCCAATGAATATAAGATTCTATCTATGAATCATATATGGATGTTATTCATGGCATATTCTGTTATTTAATGCATTTCATAAAATGCATGTTCAGGAAAAGGCGTTATGATCAGAGTATCCAGTCTGAAAGAGTTTTAAGGTCAAAATTGTGCACGTAGAGCTTTGCTCTGTGATTTATGTATCTGACGTAGTCCAATGGGCCAGTATATGTATTGGTATCTGAAAGGCACTTGATCACAACAAATAATAACAAATTTGGAGTCTCATATACATCTGCATTTGTATATTTATAATTATGAAACGTATTCTTGTGAAATCTTTTCTGAAGTTGTAATGTTAAAGTGATATGCCATGATGATGTGATTGATTGGGTTGTATAAGTTTTGAAAGAATGTATGTTATGTGTATGACATTCATTATGTCTTATTGTGATGGAAAATGTTGTGAATTTGGTTGGTTGTATGATATTTGTGTGTTTGCCTAGAGTGAGATCATTAATGATGGTTCACTCATTGAGTTCGCAAAACTTAACCTAATTTTCAACGTTCATATTTCAAGTACAAGACAGGAGACCTAGATTTCTAAGATCTTCTAGGAGAACATTCTGGAAAAAGATATGGCTCAAAGGTTTGTCAGTTGGCATTTGAGGATTTGTAGTTGTTTTTAAGTAGTTTACATATGTCATGTAGAACTTATTTATAAAGGCTGTAAATATTGGTTTTAACGTCTTCTATGTAAACCTTTATGAATGAAATGAAGAGATAAGTTTTTAAGTATTGTATTTTCTTTATGATGCCAATTAAGAGATTAGGTTTGATCCAGCTTACCATTATCATAGGATATGTACTTGAATATCCTCTAGATGTTCAGGTATGTACTCTATAGTAATAGGATACGAAAATTTTGGTATCAGAGCATGGTTTGGCATCTATAGGGATATATAAGGACATTTATACATGATATTGAGTGAGAGATTCAGATAGTAATCACTACTATTTTTGTTATAGGTCATCTATTATAGGAGATCAAATTGGAGAGTTAGTTGACATAGAGTCTGTACGAGCCAATAGGGAGTCTCCTGTACCTGAGTTTGCACAAATGCCTCCGAGAATTATGGAGGTGACAAACAAGTTATGATAAGCTGAGAAAGTAGGGGGCTGTGGACTTCTACAAAAGTACAGTCCTTGTCAAGAAAGAAAGGTGGTTAGAAAGAACTAAAAGAGTGTTCGATCAGATGGACTGTGAGGCTGATGAGAGATTTGATTATGCGGTCTCACTATTACAAGGTCTAGCACACCAGTGGTGGAAGACAATTCTAGGCAGTAACACCAAACCTTGTAATTTGACTTGGGAAGATTTTTTTAGGGTGTTTCGAGAGAATTATATGCCTAAGATTTATCTGGACAGAAAAATGAAAGAATTTATGGATCTGAAGCAAGGCAGATTCACAATGGCAGAGTATGAGATAAGATTCAATGAGTTAATGAGGTATGCTACTGCATTGACCCCAACTGAGGAAGACAAATGTAGATGGTTTAAAGACGGGTTGAACATAGAGATCATAACAAGGCTAGCTCTTTCTAATTTAGGTAGTTTTACGAAACTACGAGTAGCCTCAATCAAAATTGAACAGTTGTTAAAAGATGGTCAGGGAGAGTACAGACAGGAGTTTAGAGGGAAGAGGCAGGTTGAATCTCAGGCTGATTTTGGCAGAAGCTTCAGAAAATGCCAAAATAGATCGTCTTGATTATAGACTAGAACGAGACAATCAAGGTTTAGACTAAGAGGTGGATTTGTTCATATTAATATAGGTAGAGGAGTAGTGTTAAGAGGGTAGTCACAATAGATGCCGGATTGTGAACAATGTGGTAAGAAGCATGGTGGTCAGTTTTGGAGGTTATCGGGAGCTTGTTTTTGTTGTGACTATGTAGAGCATCAGATCAAAGATTGTCCCAAGACTTTAGGACCACAGTATGTAATGAGAGGAGGAACAGTGACAGAGACAACTATACAGTTGAGTAGAGCTATCGGATCTATACATAGAGGCAAAGGTAGAGGTAGAACTCAGTCGGTAGGGTCCAGTGTTAGGACTGAAGTGCGAAGTAATCAATCGCAGTCTCAGGCCAAGGTCTACGCCATTACTAGATAGGAGGTGCAAAACTCCCCAGATGTGATAGCAGGTGTATTGAATGTTTTTAATTTTGAAGCATTTGCATTGGTAGATACAGGGTCTACACATTCATTAATCGCACCGCATCTGGCATCTATATTGTATTGTAAGAGAGAAATGTTGAATCGTGGTTTAGTGGTGAGTACTCCAGTAGGAAGTACCACAATAATTGGTGAGGTATGTAAGGAGTGCATAGTTTGGATTGATCAGGTAGAGTTAGAAGCTGATTTGATTGTATTGCAGTTAAAGGAAATAGATATTATTCTAGGCATAGATTGGCTCACTACTTATAGGGCGGTGATGAACTGTTATACTAAGGAGGTAGTTCTTGAATCCCCTAATTAGCTGAGAGTGGTGTTTCGAGGAGTTAGTCAGGCAGTGCCAGCCCGACTAATTTCATTCATGAGTGCTTTGAGATCAATCTGAGGTGGATATAAGGCGTATTTAGCCCACGTAGTTGATACTCGGAATGAACTAACCATTCAGGATATTCCTATTATTAAGGATTTTCTGGATGTGTTTCCTCCTAAACTATCAGGTTTACCCCCAAAAAGGGAGATGGAGTTTACCATTGATCTTGTTCCAAGTACCACTCCTATATCAATTCCTCCATATAGGATGGCACCTATGGAACTGAAAAAACTGAAGACCCAGTTATAGGAGTTGTTAGATAAGGGTTTTATTAGACCTAGTGTGTCACCTTGGGGTGCTCTAATATTGTTTGTAAAAAAAAGGATGGGACTATGAGGTTGTTTATTGATTATCGGTAGTTAAATCGGGTAACAGTTAAGAATAAGTACCCATTGTCAAGGATTAATGATTTACTTGATCAGTTACAGGAAGCTGAGGTATTCACAAAGTTAGAATTTAGATCGGGATATTATCAGTTGAAAATAGCTAAGACTAATGTACTAAAGAGTGCATTTAGAACAAGATATGGGCACTTTGAGTTTTTAGTGATGCCATTTGGATTGACTAATGCCCCAGTAGCTTTTATGGCCTTAATAAATAAGGTATTTCAACCTTATTTAGATCACTTTGTGATTGTGTTTATTGATGATATTTTGTTGTATTCGAAGGGTAAAGAGGAACATGCAGAACATCTAAGGCTGGTTTTATAGATAATGAGGGAGAACCAATTGTATGTCAAGTTCAGTAAATGTGAATTTTGGCTTGATCTTGGATCATATTATATCTAGACATAGCATACAAGTGGACCCAAAGAAAATAGAAGCAGTGATGAAGTGGGAAGCTCCAAGAAATATGACTGAGATTCGGAGTTTCTTAGGATTAGTTGGTTACCACAGAAGGTTTGTTGAGGGGTTTTAACTGATTTCATCCCCTTTGATAAAAATTTTAAGAAAGAATGTGCCTTTTAGATGGAATGATGATTTTTAAAAAAGTTTTGAGGAGCTGAAACATCGATTGACTACAACATTAGTGTTGACTATTCCTTCGAGAACTGGTAGTTATGTAGTATACAGTGATGCTTCACATCAAGGATTAGGATGTGTGTTGATGTAGTATAGCAAGATGATAGCCTATACATCGAGACAATTAATGTATCACGGGATGAACTATCTAGTATATGATTTAGAACTTGCCACTATAGTATTTGCTTTAAAGATTTGGAGACACTACTTGCTTTAAAAAGTTAAAAATGAGATAGAGATGATGGATAAAGTTGTTGAAAGATTATGGTTATACAATTGAGTATCATCCTGGCAAAGCTAATGTGGTAGCTGATGCATTAAGTAGGTAATCGAATAGCAATGTGACTCAAATACAGTTATCGAGGTTGCCTAACCTAGTTCAATTAAAAGCATTGAATGTTGAATTGAAATTGGGGCAAGATGAAACATTAATAGCCACACTAAAGTTAAGACTGATGTTGCATGATAGAATTAGAAGAGCTCAAAGTAAAGATCCTGAAATGGTGAAATTGATTGAGAAGATTAAGATGCATATAGATTCTGAATTTAAATTGAGAGATGAAACATTGTGGTTAAAGTAGAGGTTATATATGCCTGATGTGGATGAATTGAAAAAGGAAATTCTAGAAGAAGCGCATGTAGCAGCTTATGATTTGCATCCTAGTACTACCAAGATGTGTAACACGTTGAAGCAACATTTTAAGTGGCCAGGGATGAAAAAGCAAGTGGCTGAATATGTGGCTAAGTGTTTAACTTTCCAATAGATCAAAGTAGAGCATCAAGGTCTAGTTGGTAAGCTACAATCATTGCCTATTCCAAAGTGGAAATAGGAGAGAATCATGATGGACTTTATTTTGGGCTTATCGAGAACTTTAAGGCAACATGTTGCCATTTGGGTCATTGTTGATAAATTGACCAAGTCATCTCATTTCTTTCCAGTGAGAGAGAATAACTCCCTAAATCAGTTAGGTCAGAGATATGTGAAAGAAGTAGTGAGATTACATGAGGTTTTAGTGTCCATTGTGTCAGACAGAGATTCCAGATTTACCTCAAGATTTTGGGGTAGCTTACAGACACCTTTGGGTACGATGTTGAACTTCAGTAGTGAATTTCATCCTCAAACAGATGGGAAAAGTGAGAGGACAATCAAAACTATTGATGATATGCTTAGAGCATATGTATTGGAGTTTCAAGGAGATTAGGATCAGTACATAGCTTTGATTGAATTTTCTTATAACAACTACTACCACAGTAGTATTAGAATGGCACCTTATGAGGCATTATATGGTAGAAAATGTCAATCGTCTCTATATTAGGATGAGGAAGGTTTGAGAATGATAGAAGGCCCATAATTGATACAAGATACCGTGGATAAGATAAAATTGATCCGAAGCCGAATAAAAGCAGCACAAGATAGACAAAAGAGTTATATCGATCAGCACAGAAAGGATATGGAGTACAGTGTGGGAGACAAAGTATTTCTGAGAGTTTCACCTTGGCGAGGAGTGTTGAGATTTGGCAAGAAGGGCAAGTTGAGCCCTAGGTAGAATGGTCCTTAAGAGAATATAGAGAGAGTAGGACCATTAGCGTATAGATTAGCTTTACTAAATGAAATGTCTCAGATACACAATGTTTTTCAAATGAGCATGCTCAAGAGGTGTAGATCTGATCCGATGTATGTATTACCGGCTTAAGAGACTAAAATTGCTAGTAATCTGAGTTATGTTGAGGAGCCAATCAAGATAGTGGGATATCAAACAAAACAGTTGAGGAATCGGGAAATTCCATTAGTGAAAGTCCTATGGAAAAATCACTTGAGTGAGTAAGTGACTTGAAAAATAGAGGAGCATATGAGAAAGCAATATTCCTACCTGTTTCATTAATCAGGTAAGAATTACGATGACGAATTTCTTAAGGATGGGAGAATTGTAACATCCCATTATCCTATGATTAGGGTTAGAACTTTGGGATATATTATATATGAGAGTTTATTGAGAATTTAGAAGTGCATTTCATGTATTATATGGCATACACATGCATGTGAACAATGTTGTCACTCATGAAAATAACTGTATATTCATTCATTGACATTTTCTAGGTATAAGTGATTTTAATGTGATTAAAGTGTGAATTATGGATTAATTTTCTTGAAAATTAAATTGGTGCGTATTAGAATTATTTTTAGATTTTTGGAGACATTTCAGATATTTTAGAAATTTATCGAAAATTTGGGGTATTTTTAGACTAGGAAAAATATAGAAATAAAAGAAAAATAGAAGTGTGATAATTGGACTAGTGAATGTGTGACATGTGGACCAATAGCTAACTGACATTTGGTGGCTTCATATGATGAAAAATGCAAGACATGCATAAGAGACATGCGGCAAAGCTAAGTTAAGACACCTAAGTCACGTTTTTCGTTAGGCAAGGAAGATTTTTGTAACTTTTTTCTTTGGTTTCACCGAAATCACCTAAACCTTTCTTCTTGCTTTGCCATCACTGAAACACCATCTTTGCTCATTTTGTGTTATTGGCTTATCCAGATTACATCTTGCAAAGTCTTCAACCATTTAAGGTTTTTGATTGTTACTAAAATCTCTTATTAGATTGCCGCCGCGACCCCCCTAATTTCTGGAATTTTACTGAAGAGAATGAAAGTTAAGACAAGTAAGTTATGTGTTGAGTTTTATGTAGTGTAAATGACTTTTGATGATATTTTCATGTTTGAAAATGGATACTTATGTGAATGGTGTAGTAAGATGAATGGATGCATGCGTGAGTGGTGTAGGAAGAAGCAATTTCTGAGATATAAGTAAAGTGATGAAGGAGTTAAATCAGTAGAAAATGTGGAGAAATTGTATAAAGGATTGTGATAATTGAAGTTAAATGAATATTAGTGAAGTGCAGAAAATGTGATATGTAAAAGTATGAATTAGGTTTTATTTTTGTGTTGTGATTATTCATGAATTTGTGAATTGTGTATAGAGATTACTGAACTGAAAATTAACGTATAATTTAATCATCAACGTGAAAGGATAGAGAGATGATAAAGAAGTAATAAAACATTGACAATGAATTGTGCTGGAGTATATTATATGTAGTGTTTTACTAAACATACATCTGTATTTTGGCTATAACTTGATTTGTGAATATCCAAATTAGATTGATTTTCATTTTTAGTAATACATTTTTCATGAAGGAGTCAAATTTGAAATATGTCCTTGAGAGTCTTGAAATTTGGCTTGAAGTTGAGAGTTATGTTCTGTCAGTTATGAGAAACAATATGGAGTATTTTGATTATAACTTGCACAATACTAAACTAAAATGTATTAATTTTATGTCATTAGAAATATAAGACATAGAGGAACATTTGATTATAAGAAAGTGTTACCCAAAAACTTCTATTTCTAGATCAAAAATGGAAAGAAAGAAGGAAGAAAACACAGCAGGACACGATCATACATCTGCATGGTCGCGACTATGCTGAAGAATGAGGGAAGTCGCGATCATGAAAAATAAGGAAAGTCACGATCATGCACAGGCACAATCGTCACCCGAGAGGCTTTATCAAAGGGTGATTTTTTGGATGTTTTTCAACCTAATTTAAGTAAGAATGTTACCAATGAGGCATGTAGGTTTAAATAAACTCTTAAATGAATTTAATTGATGTTGAGTGAAGGGATTAAAGTGAATAAAAGGGTATTAAGGATTAAAAGAATGTTTTGAAGGTGTTTTAAATTGTTTATGAAGAGTATTAAAGAAGCATACCCAAGAAATGGTCATTGAACATACATGATATATGATACATGATACATTCATAAATGTATTCATGATTGATTATTCTTATGAAACTACACATGAGTGACATATAAATGTATATGATTGCATATAGAGGAGCACGTCGAGAGACCGCTTCCAGACATTACCGACACTTCAAGGTAATAAGCTTAAAGGAGCATTTGTGAATTAACCTGAATGATCTTCCTAGGATTGATTGATTAATTCTGTTTAACTTCCAATTATTGAATTGTTTGTGAGCTATATATGAATTTTGGACTTTAAATGTCCGAGGAGTTTGATATTCGGGAATGTATTGGAAGTGTTCCAATTGCATCTGAAATTTGAATGATATCTGTTTGCTACTTAACTCTGATTGATTTCTGAATTCTCAACAAAAATTGAATGCCAAACTGAAGTTCGATGAATATAAGATTATGTCTGTGCATCATATACGGATGCTATTCATGGCATATTCTGTTATTTGATGCATTTCATAAAATGCATGTTCAAAAAAAGGAGTTATGATTAGAGTAGTCAGTCTGAAAGAGCTTTAAGTTCAGAATTCTACATATAGAGCTTTGCTCTGTGATTTATGTATTTGACTGAGCCCAATGGGCCAGTAACTATATCTGTATCTGAAAGTAACTCAGTCATAATAAATAATAACGAATATGAAGTCTCATATGCATTATATTTGTATATTTATGATTATGAAACATACGCTTGTGAAATCTTTTTTGAAGTTGTGATGTTAAATTGATATGCCATGATGATATGATTGACTAGGTTGTACAAGTTTTGAAAGAATGTATGTGATGTGTATGACATTCATTATGTCTTATTGTGATGGAAAATGTTGTGAATTTGGTTAGTTGTATGATATTTGTGTGTTTGCCTGGAGTGAGATCATTAATGATGGTTCGCTCATTAAGTTTGCAAATCTCAACCCAATTTGCAACGTTGATATTTTCAGGTACGAGACAGGAGACCTAGATTTCTAAGATCTTCTAGGAGAACATTTTGGATGAAGATATGGCTCAAGGTCTGTCAGATGGCATTTGAGGAGTTGTAGTTGTTTTTATGTAGTTTACATATGCCATGTAAAATTTGTGTATAAAGGTTGTAAATATAGGTATTAATGTCTTCTATGTAATCCTTTATGAATGAAATAAAGAGATGAAGTTTTTAAGTATTGTGTTTTTTTATGATGCCATTTAAGATATTAGGTTTAATCCAGCATACCATTGTCATAGGATATGTACTTAAATATCCTTTGGATAATCGGGTATGTACTCTATGGTAGTGGGATGTGAAAATCGTGTACTTTGGGTCATATTCATGACAAAGAGGGTTAAGCGCTGGTCAAGATCATGGTAGGCAGGGCTATGATCGTGGCTTGTGTTGGACTGAAGCGAAAACTCAAATTCTGCAAGATTTTTCGGACCATTTCGACCCCGACTTAAACTTAGGACATCCAAAGTATAAATACGTCATAAAGGGACAGAACCAGTAGCCGAGGAGAGTCTGAAAAGAGAGCATTCATGTCAGCTGCATTATGGAAAAAAAAAACTTGGACAGTTATCTAGAGATTGAGGAAGGGGATGAAGGAAGAGAGTCACGGAGACGAAGCTTGACGTGACATGCTTCCCGAAACAGGTGATTTCCCGCAGTCGCTGCCTCCACGAATCGGTTCCGATAGTATTTCTATTTTTATTTCAATTTTATGGATGTATGAAATTAGGATGATTATTGAAATTAACCGTTATCAAGTGTTGATTTATGTCTAAACTCACCTTCGGGTTTTTGGTTCTTAAGATTAATAAAGTTTGGTTGACTATGTTTTTATTGATTTAATTGTGATTCAATACTGTTCGTAATAATTCGACAGTAAACCGAGAGGGTGAGTCGAGTGAAAATAATCAAATTAGGCTAACAAGAATTAGGTACTTTAATAGGTAGAGAATTGAATCAAATTAGTAGAATTGTATAACGAGAGATCGGTTATAGGTTACCAGTAGGCTATTAGACAATTTTAGAACTAATTTAGGTTTTCGGTCAATTATGAATCGAGAGATCACAATTCTATAATTTAAACTAGGGATTATCAATTAGGGTTAAGGATTATAACTCAAGAGAGAGTAATCTACCTTAGGACGGTCTAGACCCATTAATTTGATAATTGCATAATCAGTGAGATTTTCGTTAATTTCAAATTAAAAATCCCCTTTCTCTCACTTGGTAATTTCTAAGTTGATTTTTGGATTGGGTTGTGTGATTTGTTACTTGTTTAGATTTCTGCAATTTAATTCTTGAAATTAATTGTTTGATTGATTTATTTTCTGCATTAGTTTGTTTATTTTGAATTATTGTAGTTAGTACAACCTTAGATTTTACAACTAGACTTCCCTCCTCTTAGGATCAATACCTTAGGTACTACGCGAACGACCTGTGTGCTTGCAAAAATTACCAAGATTATAAATATTAAAACTTAGCATACATAACCTTACGATCAGAGTTGAATGATGACCTTTAAGGGCAAACACACCGTTGTGAAGTCAAATATAATCGTGTCATTAGTAGGCATAAATGTGTCCATCGACCAAGTAAGTCATTGGAATTGTGTATCTTTATAACATCAAGTTTTGAGGGACATGATAACCACACACACAACTGTGTGGGTGACCATGTGCGGTTTAGAAATCTTGTCTTTTTGAGATTAAAAATAATTTTAAGAGTTAGAAGTTGTATGAGATAAATAAACATGATGGAAGAAGAGTTTTTATAGTCCAAGTAACATTATTCAACTACATTTTTTGTTGAATTTTGATGTCTAGGATTAGTTGAGAGTAGCAATGGTACATATATGTGTGTGTGTGTTTGTATGTGTATGTGAATTTGTACTCAATCTTAGAATTTTTGAGAGAGCTAGATTAGAGACTAACTATGGTTGTTTTTTGAGGTTTCCTTAGATCAAAACCTTAAATGCATGAATTCAACTATTTTTTATTTAATGAATTTATTTTCAGTTTATCCCACAGTTTTTTCACTTTAAAATCATGTGTCCAATTCATCTTTCAGTCATTTATATCGTTTGAGCGATTTCATTGATCTTGTGAGTGATATTACTTAGATTCCAATAACTGGTATCAGAGCCTTAGGTCTAAATATGTTAATAGCTCTATGGTGAAGTTGAAATTAACCAACTATTCAAAATTGAGAACTATAATGGAAGATATTTTATATTACAAGGATCTGTATGATCTAATGAATGTGGAAAAAAGTATTAAATATGATGTCTCATCTAAGTTAGAGAAGATGAAAAAAAATTGGGAAAAGGTGAAGTAAAATTTTTTGGAACTATCAGACTGTGGATTAATATCAGTATATTCAACCATGTATCCTAAAAGATAAATCCTGTTGAGTTGTGGAAGAAATCAAAGTGATGGAGGTCCATCACATGCAGCCTTGGAAGACATTTCTAACATGGGTCTTGGTCCTACAAGTTCAAATGATAGTGATGATAGTGATTCGGTTGGAGAAGAGGAGCTTGAGGAAGATCCAAATTTGAGCCTAAAGCTACAGGTTTTGCTCAAGCCCTTTAGGACTTACAAATGCATGATTTTTGAAGTCCATTCTCCTGATGTTATTTCAGTAGAAAAATACAGCTTATGTTGCACTCTTTGATGATATTTGAAGCCCACGATCTCAGCTCAAGTATGACTCAATTTCGATTGAAGATATTTGGTGAATAAATGCATTTATCTTGTTTTATTTTTCCCTTATGAGACTTAAGTTTCAGCTCAATTTTACTTCTTTAGTGTCCTTAATTAAGTAATTAAATTGTTGTTTTATGGCTGAAGAGGAACCGACATGTGTTTCTCCTTCATGACCCTTCATTTTCTTTTATTTCCTTTTATACTGCATTGTAAAAACTCTTATGGAGGAGATTATCAACTTAAAAAAATCGTAAGAGAGATTTGCTTTTGCAAGTTATCATCTTTCATTGGGTTTTGTTAGTTTCCAAAAGCTATCCATTGGGTTTTGTGTGTAATCCAAAAACAATCAATTATCTTTCCTTATTCATCTGATCATTCCATTTCATTCATCTCATCTTCCATTTCAGTCAAATTCTTCACATCAGCGCCTTTGCATCATTTTCTGAAAATCTGCCCAGATTCCTAATCCAGAATGTCCAAAACAAGAAAATTCATTTTTTTCTCATCATTTCGATAAAATTCCTTCTTCAATGTTGTAGTTCACTTCTTGAACTTCAATTTAGCCTCAAGAACCACCAGAAAATGCTCATCCGTTTGCCCAGAAATGCACTTTGAAGTCGTCTGGTCTGCAGCCACGATTTCCAGAACATAGTTGAATTAAAAAATTCATAACTTTGCACCTGTTGATCCAATTAACAAACTTCCTTCACCAAAGTTGTAGCCCACATCCTATTCTACAATGTTTCTTCAAGAATCACCTCTAACTTCTAAGCCATTTGTCCAGAATTCACCTTAAAATTTGCCTGTTTGTTTGTACTCGGGAAAATTCCAACTTTTCCATAACTTCAACCATCACCCCTAAACCACCACGCCATCATTTGGTATCCGAGCAATGAAAGCAAACATCCTGGACCTTTTCCCCACCCCTTTTATGTCCAACACTCCAAAAACACCAAAAAAACAAACACACCATGTCC
>JANQBM010008243.1:0-12630 GCA_025594535.1 Erythroxylum domingense | reverse complement strand
TTTCTAAAATTCACTAAAAATTCTCAAACCTCATTAACCCTCTCCAATTAAATTTTTAATCACATTTTTCATTAAAAAATCACATTTATTCACAATATACCGGGAAATGTCATGAATGCATGTACAGTCATTTTTCATGTGCAAAAATCACTATTTACGTGTATATGTATATTATATAATGCATGAGCATGAGATGTGTTTTCCTAATTTCCCCGATTGATCTCACGTGTAAGAGTTTCTATAGTTTAACCCTTTGTATGGAAACGGGATGTTACATATAATCAGTGACAATGGGGTACACTTTCATAATCATCAATTTAAATCTATTCTGGTAAAATATGGGTGCCATTTTAAGTTTGGAACTACCTACCACTCTCAAATCAGTGGCCAAGTTGAGGTGTCTAACAGGGAAATCAAGCAAAATTTAGAGCAAAGTGTTAATACCTCAAGAAAGGATTGGGCATTGAAACTTGATAACACTATTCGGGCATACAGGAGGGCATACAAGACCCCTTTGGGCATGTCTCCATATAGGTTATTCTTTGGAAAATCTTGTCATCTACCGGTTGAAATTGAGCACAAGGCATTATGGACAATCCAGAAGTTGAATTATAATCTCAAAGAGGCTGGACAGAGAAGACTGATGGAGTTGAATGAACTAGATGAATTCTGGCTAGATGTTTTTGGGAATGCTCAAATATACAAGGAGAGAACTAAGGCTTTCCATGACAAACATATCCTTTGGCGAGAATTTAAGCCTGGTCAAAAAGTTTTGCTATTTAACTCTCATTTAAAATTGTTTCCAGGGAAATTACGGTCAAGATGGTGTTGACCTTTCGTGGTGACCAAGGTATACCCATATAGAGCCGTGGAGATTGGAAGCGATGAACAAAAGCCCTTTATGGTCAATGGGAAACGACTCAAGCACTATTTTAAGGGAGAAATGGTTGGATATATTTCCACCATCACATTCCAAAATTAACATAATAGTGTCCTCGTCCAGTTGAGAACATTAAATTTAGCGCTTATTGGGAGCTAACCCAACATTTCTAACTCTTTTGGTTATTTTATTAATTTCATTTTTTTCATATCTTCTTATTCTAGTTTACTGTGTGTTGCATAGGGTTAGTTTTTATGAGACATCCCAATGACACCTCCTATTAGCATGAGGAATAGCGTGATCATGACTCATCGATCCTAGAGATAAGACCCATGTTAAGTGTGGGGGAGGTACGTTGCAATGTCTCTTTGTCTCATTTCGTTTAATAATTTTACTATTTTCACTCATACATCATGCATATAGTCCTATGGTATCATTGAGTAGTTAGAAGGGGCAAAATAGGAGTGAACTACTAGAGCTTCATAGAGAAAGTCCATTCAGCAGACATTAAGTATGCCCAACGGACTCAGCAATCTCACCGCAACTAAGGAAACCAAAGAATGTCCGTTTAGCAGACATTAAGTCCGCTAATCATCCTTACAGCAGAATAGAAATCTAGAGAATGTATGTTTAGCAGACATTAAGTCCACTTAATGAACATTAATTCCTCTTAACAGACATTACCCGCACTCACATTGAAAACACATTTTCCCTATTCTTTCCTGCATTCTCTCCACCCTCCCCTGCATTCTCCCCCTCGCTTTCTTCTTCCAAATTTTATGCCCTTTACATTCCCGCCCAGATTTCCATATTCTTTTCTTTTCTTTTCTTCTTCTCTTCCCTTCGATAACCCCATCCCACAACATTCCAACCTACCCAAAACCTAGTCTCCTCAATTGTTCATTTTTTGCTCTGTTCTGCCAAGATATTGCCACCATAACTCATGTTCGTTGATTTTGGGGGTCCTTTAAGGTTTCAAGCTGATTATACATAATCTCCACTTCGATTTGGCATAGGTAAGTCTTCTTTCACAACTATGGGTAAAATCGTGGAAAAAGTTTTTGATTGATGCTTAAAATCCCTACAATTGTTGGTTGATTGAGACTGTTATGTTGAGATTGAGATTGTTTTTGACATTGAGATTGTTGAGATTGATGGTTGTTTGTTACCATTGGGTTTATGTTGAGATTGTTGTTTTGTAGTTGAAATTGAGATTTCTAGTTTATGGTTGATATTGACACTATTTTGGTTCTGTGTTGTTACGATTGAGCTTGTGTTGAGATTATTGGTTTGTGGTTGAAATTGAAATTGCTGGTTTGTGTTTGAGATTGCTAGTTGGTTGTTGAGATTGAGCTCTGTTTTAAAAAGATGACAATTAGCTGTGTGGCTATCATTCAATGTCACGAATTAAGCAAATTGTGAGGAAGAGTACTACTTCTGGCCAATCTTCTAAAGCTGGTAGGGGTAAAAATATGGTCACAGAAGAAGAGGAACCTGATTTTGATCAAGATATGTTCATCAGTGAGCAATGTGTAGTTTCAATGACAAATTTGTGAGTAAAGTCTCAGTTGAAGAGGGTATTGATGAAGCATACAATGTGAGGGCAAACTTAGACAATTTTCATTGGGGCAAACTATTGGACCTCAAAGGTGCATACTACCTAACCACAGTGAAACAATTTTATGCCAACCTCAGTGAGGCAGTCGACAAACAACCTCTGGTGCTCACTTCTCACGTCAATAGGAAAGCAGTGGTCATAACAGAAGATTTGATTAATAGACATTTTGAGCTACCAATGGGAGGTCGTGTTCCATCTTTTGACAAATGTGCAGGATGTACAATTGATAGCCAATGGAATAAATCTGAAGCTATGTCTCGACGTAGGATTAGAGCCGCTATGCGATTCACAAACCAGAGCACTTTTATTCATTGCAATTCCCTTCATATTGGACCTAGATTAGTGGCATTCCTGCTTGCTCATAATGTAATGCTAAGGCTAGTGATTCAGGGTACCTCTATAATAAAGACTTGTACATTTTGGGCAAGATGTTTTTCCCAGATGACCAACTACAAGGCGTTGCTATTGCCCAGATGATAATGACTTCTATGTGGCAAGTGGTACATCACAATGCTGAGACGAAGAGGTTTGTGTTTCCAGTGTTATTGAGCCAGCTATTTGGGCATCTCAAAGTCCTAAAGAGAGATGAAGAAGTGGTCTATACTACTGATATGGATGTCATCAATGCTGATAAAATGAGGGAATTTAACTATAGAGAAGATGTTCCTAACAGGTGGGTCAATCTGCATCGAGAGAGGAACAATCCGTATGCACCTGTTGCACAACAATCTAAAGCTAATCCATTTCTAGGGGACAATCAGGTTCTGGCTCAGTTGCAATATGTCCGGGAAAAGGTTAGAGATCTTCGAGTTAAAGTGGGAAATCTGGCGGCTTCACAAACTAGGATTGAATGATGGCTTTCTTAGAGCAACAACCACCTCCTTCGGGATAATGATACCATAGGAACATAGAACTGCATTTGCATTTTAAATTTCATGCATTTAGATTCGCACTTTATTTTAATCTCACCTTATGTTTTATTTTGTTTTTTTAATTTGGAAAATTGTAAGGATAACTTGAATGCTATTTTGTTCTATCTCCATAATTTTGTCATGTATAGCTTAATGGGAGATAGGAATACAAGGTTTGGAATTTGGTTTCTTGGCAATGCGATTTGTTATTTCAGGCGGTTTCTTTACCCTTACTCCTTATTCCGTTCTTTGCATTTTTTTATCTTACCCAACATTGAGGACAATGTTGATTCTAAGTAGGGAGGGGGGATATATTGATGGTTTTGAATGTATTATTTTACATTGAATTATCTTACAATTTCCATTAAAAAATATTAACCTTTGTTTTGTGTAGTTTTGCATTAACTAATTTTGCATATTTTCATCATGCATGTTTGCATATTCATACATCTTTCACGTTCTAATTGTCATTATAATCTAATTTAATGAGTTAATTGTATTATGGGTAAGATATTCTTTAGATCTCTGATTTTAAATAAGATGCATAATATGATTAAATTGATTACATACCTTGTCACAATTGGATGTTATAATGTTAAATTGATTAAATGAGCATGCTATTGAATGAGTAAACATCATCGAGTGAGTTATTTTGAGCCTAAAGAATTGCACCCAATCATATTTTTCTTATGAGTGATATAATTTTCTCTTCTATGTATGTTTACTTCTAGAACTTGCATTGCATCTTTTTGATGTTACATAATCATACTATGGTATGTTCATGAAAGTGATAAAAGACACTAGGATTGAACTTGAGCCAAATAGCTAACCCTTTTTATATATCAATCCCCTAGTGAACCCTTTGTGCCTATTGATTGTATTTGAGTCTTTTTTTTTTGCAAACCTATTCCAAAGAGCCTTGAACAAGAAAAATGAATTTACCCTTGTTCGATGGTTATTAGAGCTATAAATGTTGTACATTCAATATTCTTATTGATAGGTATACAAAGGAAGAAGTGTGGGGGTGTTTTCTACAGAAATTGGAGGAGCATGCTAAAAAAATAAAATAAAAACAAAAATAAAAAAGTGATAAAGTGAAAAAAAGAAAAGAAAAAAGAAAATTTGGCATCTAAATGGTGTTTTTGAAAAGTTGGGCACATTCACTTCGGATACCAAGGTGAAAGAATGATGGAAATTGTGATAATAGAGTTGGTGGAGTTTCCTAAGTATTATGGTTGTTGGGCAATTTCTTAGTAAAATTTGCCGATGATGATTGTAATATTTGTAGTTTCTGCTGTACTAATTATTGGATGTTTGAATTCCTATCATTTCTTTCTTAGCCTCCTTTACCCCTTGGCCCCATTACATCCAAAGGAATAAAGACCTTTTGGTTCATGGTTACGTCATAGATGGGAGTAGTGGAGAAGTAGATAAGATGGAAGCTTATAGTAAGAGACATGCATTAGAAGATGATTTAGAGTCACCCTGAAACACCTATGTGTAAAAGTGAATGCTTTATGAGAGACTTCATTCGTGGCATGTGATTTTGATTAATTGAAGCATTATGATGTCTTATTGTTGCTTAGTTTGTGATTTAATTTATGAAGTATTATGTGGCCCTATATCTATATTTCAATTCTTACTTATAATGCTTTCAACTTATTAGATTGGTTTGTGATGATGATTAGGTGTGGAATCATGAAAAGAAAATGTTTATGGGTATCCTTCGTTTTAAGCAAACCCTCAAGAGACTATAACTCCTCCATTATGGACGTATAGTGGTTTAAAGGCTTATGGCATATGCTAAATGCCATCGTACACCTACTAAAGTGGAATCAATAACTTGTTTGTTGATTTAATAGTTAGTTTTCTTTTGTTTTTGCTTGAGGACAAGCAATAGTTTAAGTGTAGGACAATTTGATAAATAAAATTATTTATATATGATTTTGGGATAAATTGGAACTAACTTGACTTATCTCTATGTGAATTTTGAACTTTACTTGGTTAATTCTCACACATTTCAACTTTATTACTTAATAGGTGCAAATTGATAGCTTTTGGGGCAAGAGGCATAACTTTCACTGTGGACGTCGGATTAAGGCCATTTAAGTAGCTTTCGAAGAGGAATCTAAGTTCTACAACATCCATGAAGACCGCGAGGAGAGATGTTGCATCTAAAGGGTCAAGCTTGCACATTTCTATAGATGCCCAGTGTATGTCCGCCCAGCGAACATAATATCCCTCCAAAAGGACATGAGCGGAGATGGAAAGTTGGAAAATCCGAGAAAGTCTACCCAGCGGATATGAAGTCTACCTAACGGACTTTTTCTGGCCAAATTGGCCCTGAAAGATAGAAAATATCACCCAACGGACATAAGGTCTGCCCAACGGATATTTGTTGGTCAAATTTGCTTCGGAAGACAGAAAATGTCCACCCAACGAACTTAAGATCCACCCAATAGACTTTGGCAGTATTGTTACGATCTTTATTCCCCTGATTGGAAAAATTTAGGTTTCTTTGAGCCCAAGACACTATAAATGCTCATTTTTAAGACCAAAAGAGGGGGCTCTGCATTGAAAATGAGGCTGCACAAAAGGAGGCACCCAAAAGAGGCAAAGAAGATAAAGGAGGATTGAATCAAGCATTAGAAGCAATCTTGTTTTGTGTTCTCTCAATCTTCTCTCTACTCTTTCTTAGATGTTGATTATCTTTATTTGTTTGGATTCTTTTATCATGTTCTTGAACTAAACCCCATTTAGGGTTAGGGATGTAGCCTACTTTGGGGGATTGATTTATATTTTATGGATTGATTAGTGTTGAATGAAAGTTCTTGGGTTACGTTTATCTTTCTTGAACTTCATTGTGTCTTAGGAATTATATGATGAAATAAGAGGTGAAGTATGATTTGTGCACTAGGAAGATAAACACATTAGATTTAAAGATAGAGATATCCTGAACTAGTGTGATAACTTATGGATGCTTGTTCTTAATGAATTTGACTAGTTAGGTTTCGCATTGAGAGATGTTAATCAACTAGTTAGGTATTCTTATATATCTTGAAAGAGAATATAAGTAAATTTGTGCAAGTGTTATTATAACCTGTCATTCAATCAAATCCATAATTTATTAAACAATCTTTTAAATTGGTGATTCCTAAAGCCCTAAGTCTAAATCATCAAATTTCCTTTGTTTGTTTGTTTATAGTCTTTACAATTTATTTTCTGCTCTAATCCAATCATCTTTTAAGTTTCTTGTCATTTTAGTTCAAGTAATTAGGATTAATTAAGTAGTGAGTATCTTAGTCCTTGTGGGAGATGACCTTGGAATACTTGATGTGTAAGTACTAAGAACGATTCTGTGCACTTGCAGATTTTGTCGATTAAATATAATGGCACCTGGTAGAAACAAGGGAAAGAGGGTGGCAAAGACCGAAAAAGTTCCTCCCACACAACAACCAACTCAATCCGACTCCATCGTTCAAAAACCAACAATTGCATCCTCGAATGAAGACAGTCAGCAATAACCTTTACCAACATCGTCTGTTAGTAATAAGGGATCTTTAGGTCTATTATTGTTAACCAAACATATTTACATTAATGCTAAAATTACTCACTACATGTTTAGTGTGTTTTTCTTATTATGATTTTTTTATTTTCAGGTTCTAATACTAACATTAGAAAATGAGGTAGAGGTATCACAAAAGGAGATAAGTTACAACAGATGAATGTTCCAATGAACAACAAGTTGTTTATGACCATTGACCCCACGCAATGTTGCCCTCTGGATAAGATCCAATATGCAAACTTGTCCAGTAAGTTGGGCATCGTTGTGAGGAATGAATTTCCTTGCCTTCAGCATGCCAGGCAATTGAAAGAAGACAACTTGCTCCAAAATGCTTCAGACAAAGTTTCGGTAATATTTCAATTCATTTAATTATATGTATTACGATTTTACTTAACAAAAACAATAACCTAACTTATATGTGTTCTTTACAAATGAAGCTCAATATCGTTGATATCAACAAGCCTTAGGTTTCAAGCTGTGTTAGTTCACTATTGAAACAAATGGTGAAAGATCATCGATATAGACTTCATAAATATTGCTAGTCTTTCCCTTCCGATGAAGAGGCAAGGAGACATATTTCGGAACAAGTGACTCTAGGAAATTAGAGTGAAATGTGTGATTATTGGGCCCCATCAAAGATTCAGGTTTGTTTTTTTCTCTTCATATTTCCTTCCATTATTTTTGTTTCTACATTTCATGACTACTTCTTTTAATTTAGGAAAAGTGTGAGAAAGCCAAGGTGAATAGAGCAAAAATAAAGACTCCTCATAATACTGACTCCAAATCATTTGTTATCGTCCAATAAGAATTTATAAATGTAACGTTTTCAACTTATTATTCTATTTCTTAATACAATAAATTCTATTTTCTTCTAATTTTTTAAATTGATATAATAAAGTCAAACACAACTCTAAGGACAAGAGTGTGATAGGATCACACTCTACAAGCTAACTCACTACAAGGAAGGTCAAGGCTCGTCTGAAAAGGCACAAAGAACAAACAAATTAATATTACAATTTATTTTTCTATGTAATACTAAGTAATAATTTTTTAGTTAACTGGATCTTTTACTTTAAATTGTAGGACAAGATGGAGGAGTTGTTGCAGACATCATTCTCTGAGGGGAATCAGCCCAATGTCGATGACATTTGCAACAATGTCCTTAGTACAAGATCGAGTTATATCAAAAGTCTTGGGTATGGCCCTAAGTATGTTAGTGCATCTTCATCACAACCAGCATATGTCACGGCGCTTTAAGAAGAGAACCAAACATTGAAGACTAAGTTATAATGTACGAAAGAGAAGTTAGATTGTAAATATTGTAAAGTAAAAGAAGTCAAAAACTTAAAAAGATGGTCAAATAATTACTAGGCTCAAACTATGTCAGTAGTAGTGACGATGATGAGGAGTATTAGTTTGTATATAACCTATAATTATTTTTTATATAAAATGCGTTCTATTTTTAATGTTTATTTTATTTCATTTTATTATTATTTAAAAAATATGTCACCAACATTAATTATAAAATGTAACTAATTTATATTTCAAACTGTTTTAAAAATTGTAATAAATTAAAATAAATTTATTTTTAACAATTATAATAAAATTTAAATTTAAAATAAAATTTTGCCAATAAAAAATATTAGCTACCGAAACAAAATCGTCACGAAATGTTATTACCTACGTTTACAAGAACGTCTCTAAAAACATTTACCTACAACAAGAAATTAGTAGCTAAAACTATTTTGCGACAAAAATAAAATCGTCAATAAAAAGTATTAGCTACCAAAAAAAATCGTGACAAAATGTTGTTACCTACGTTTAAGAATGTCTCTAAAAACATTTACCTACAACAAACAATTAGTAGCTAAAACTATTCTATTACAAAAAAATCGTCACTAATTAAAAGTAATTACCTACGATTACAGTTTAGTAGGTAAAAACTTTTATCTACGAAAAATATACGTCGCAAAACCCTATGTACAACATTTTTAATTCTCGTTGGTTATATATTTTACTGACGAAATTATTATGTATCCAAAAAAAATTTGCGACAATTTCAAAAAAACGTCGCAGATATTGTTTTGCTACCGAGATTCAGCGAATATTAGGGTGACGATTATTTTTTGTCGTAAATTAGTATTTGTGACGATGTTTTAATAATTAGCGACATTTGGTTTCGTCACTAATAAACTTATCTGTTGTAGTGTAGAGATATAGGTGGAGTTCTAGCACCTTGATTTGACTTGGTTGGCTTGATAGGACAATGACAAGTAACAGAGGGCTATTGATTTTTGAAAAAATAGAAGCAACCATTGAGAGGGAAGCACCAAGTCTCTTTTTTCTTTCGTCAAAATGCCAAGGAGGAAGTAGACGATTATAGGTTTTGTTAGCCAGACGGGGAGTTTGGGAGTTGTACGAGTATTTGTGAGGGGGTACACCGGCCTATTCGGGGTTTAACATCTAGCTTTCTTAAGTAGCTTGACACCTATAAAAATAAAAGTAGGCAAGTCATCAGAAGAATTGTGTGTTAATTAAACGAGATTAAAAGGAAAGTACCTAAGAATTTCATTCCGAGTCTATCTATTTCAATATATGTATGTTTATCAAGAGACTTAGGAAATGGTCACCCTGTGTGCATCCTGTTAAAACCAAAGAGGCTTGCGAAGAAGGGCACAAAATTGAAAGTCACTGATAAATTCACATTTCTTCAAGGCAGTTTCTCATTTCCATACTCAGTATTTATTCACAATTCTCGTGGACCCAACTCCTGAGAATTAGATTGATCTTGTATCCGGGACACTAAATATTAAAACAAAAACCAGAGGCATATTTGGTCTGCCAATTTGCCAAAGGTTCTGTTTAGCAATCAGCTAACTGCATTAGCTGTTAGCTGATAGCTGATTATATCAGCTGATTTGATCAGCAGATTGCATTAGCTGTTTGTTAAAAATGTTTGGTAAAATTAGCCGTTTAGTATTAACTGTTTATGTTTATTTGATACATAATTTAGTAAAAGATTTTATATGCAATATATATTGATTCATTTCATATCCACTGGATAAATAAAATCAACATCTATCTAAAAAAATTAGTAAAAGTAAGGCTGAAGGTGTGGACCATTCTATGTACTCAGGACTTATATCCATTTAATCACTTAAAGTCTATAAGTTCTAGGTACAGAACTTCTTTCCTATCATGTAACGTGTAAACCTCTACCTATTTATGATGATGCATATATTTTGGTAACTACTCTAAAATAATTATGCTTCATGCAAGTATATGTATTTTTGTGTCCTTACTCGAACCTCCCTTATGCTATAAGCTTTGTCCATTTGGAGAGATCTATTTATTGCTTAGTGTCTCCACTATAGAAGTGTTAAAACTGAGTGTTTGTGTGACTTCAAAGATGACATATCATGTTAATCATCAAAGGTATTCTTCTTCTTCCTCGTCTTCTTCTTCACTTTTAAACAAAAAAAATTTTAAATTCTTCTAAAATTTTGATTCTTTTTCTGGGTCTTTTTAATTATTTTCTTCATGATTAAATCCATCTAAGTTAAGCTCCCATCATCAAAAGTTTGAAGGAATAGTAAGTTCATTCTCCTTATCCTTAATTTCTTTTTCTCGTCCTCTTTTTATTTCTTAACTTGATTTTAATGATCGTTTGTCATTTATTGCTCCGATAATTGATAAAAATAGGAGATCTTGGTTTTGCAATTTGATTTTTGGATTGTTATTTTGTTTGAACTGTCGATCATAGTAAAGTGAGCAGAAAATTAAAACACTTCTATGTGAGGACTTTTCTCTTCTAGATATTGGTGAATTGTTTAATTTTTATTCCTAATAGTAATTAAATAAAGGCTAATAATCTTATTGTCTAATAGTGTAGAAAGACTGGAAATCTCATTGTCTCATCAATTGGGGTTAGGATCATGATATAAAGAAAGAAAGAAAGGAGCTTGGTAGTTGAAGAATGGAATTAGGAGTTGAGTTGAGTGACTGAAGATAGGAGGATAGATAAAAGTGGCAAAAGAAATTGGAACTAATAGAAAAGAGAAGCAAAAGAGACAATATCTTAATTTAATCACGATTGTTATTTTCACTATTCTTTAATGCTTACTCAAAAGTACTTATTATTGAATTGCAGAAAAAGATCAAAGCTAAGGGGTTTGGTTGATACTATGGAATTACTAATGTAAGATCTGAAACAAAAATGTTTTACAAGTTTTATTTCAAATTTCATTGATGAGATATAGTTTTCCCTTTCTGAAACAAAAATGTTTTACAAGTTTTATTTCAAATTTCATTGATGAGATATAGTTTTCCCTTTCCTTTATAAGTTTGTGTTTTCTATTTTTCCTTTTATAATGGACATAATGGTTCAAACAAAATAAAATATTTTTTCACTTGATATCATACAAAAATAATTCATATATTATTATTTCGAAAGGACTGATCAATTTGTTTTCATTGACAATTATCAAGCAATTTGTCTTGTATCATTGAACTTGATTAGTTGTTTAGAAAGAGTAGCACTGGAATATCTTCAATAATACATCTTTTTCAATTAGAATTTTTTTAGCTCTTAAATAGAGTAATTTTTCACCCAACAATGCCTAATTGGAGGTGGAAGAGGATATTTTTTAGTAATGCCTATCCAACAAGTGTAAATTTACCAAATATGTTAACATCCAAATTTTATAACCAAAAAAAATCGTAACATGAAAAATTCCAATGAAATTACCTAAAAAGATGGAGGTTTATCATAATTTTAATTTTGGATGGTATTTTCATTAATGCATCCAAAGCAAACTTTGTCTCTATTTTAGACATGATTTTGTCTATCAATATAATTTATGTGAAGCATAAACGATAACAAAGAACAAATATAGCTTTGGTGTCAATGTTAAGACAAAACTTTCCTATTTAGTGAGTATCTTAAAATTATCAAAAACCTAAGATGCATCATATTCCATGGTCATCCACTAAGTCCAAGTACTATTATAATATGATGATAGTTACTACAAATAGATAGATTTAGTTTTTTTATGTAACGAAATCTAAATATGAAAATGATATTTTGATATAGTATTATAACCTTAATTTTACAATGGCATCAATGATGATCTTCTCTAAGATATTAATTTTCTTTGGACTACGTTAACACTTCTTATAACCTTGTATATCACTTATTGATTATACTGCTTATAATCTGATCAAAATTGTTGTAAAAATACTAGGTAAGTTTATATATCGTTCTTATAGTAAAGCTTCGTGAATATGAGTGTCGGCCCTATGAGGATTACAAGTATTAGTACTCACCATCTTTCTATTATCTAATATAACTAAACAGTTGGATGATTTTATATAATTAACTAAGTTAAATTTTTGAATCTAAAATGACTAACTAAAGTAATAGATAAAAATAAAGCAGTAGAAGATAAATAAGATCCAAATAAGAATCCTCGAAGAACATTTCTATACTTAAATTTATCTTGATTCAATAATTAATCCTAGTTTCTTAAACTAGTAAGAATTTCAGTATTGCAATTATATTCTTTCTCAAGTCACACAACTCATCAGTAACACTAATTCATAATAATTTTCGTATAAACCAATTCATAATAGCTTAACTTATCCTTTCTCTAAATCT
>JANQBM010008224.1:0-12630 GCA_025594535.1 Erythroxylum domingense | reverse complement strand
TTTAATTGACTGCTTTATTTTCATTGAATTTGCTTTATAAAATTTATTTTAGTTATAATTAACATTTTATTCCTATGCAGGAAAAGTCTTTGGGCGTGGCACTTACACCCCGTCAACTGTTTCTGCACACTCATACTAAGAAGCTTAACGGGGTGACATTCGTCAATGAACATTGTAGAGAAGTAAATTTAAGTGAAATTTATGATTTAATATTAATAATGTTCTTCATCATTATCACTTACTAATATATAACATTGCTTTTTGATAGGACCAAATATAGCAGACTATTGAGCGGGGATCTCAGCAATCCGAAAATGTTGATGAGGCTGACACTTACTTGGAAGCAGTTGGTGGTAGGGATTGTCGTGGGAGGATATTTGGACAAGGGTCATTTGCAAATACTTGTTATTCGCAATCCTCCATGTCGAATACAACAACATTTACTAGGCAGTCCAACAAAGTGGAGACGCTTGAGAGCACGGTGCAGACATTGTCCACTCAATTGCAACAAACATTGGAAGAGGCGCGTTAGTTGCAAGAGTCGATGGTTGCGCAACAACAGATGATAGCAGTGCAACAACAGTCGTTAGATTTATACGCTCAGCTGCGACGGGATCTCGATGAATTGAAGGGCAAGGGCAGCAGGTCACCGTACCTACCAGACGATCCACCTGCTCCTGATTAGTAGTATAGTATTGGTCATTTACTTTGTATTACAGATATTATTATTTACAATGTAAAGTTTTTATTATTAATTAAGATATTTTAATTTTTATTCGTTAATCAAAATTTTTATTTAATTATTTATATCTAATTAAATATATATTATTCATAAAATGTTTAGACGGTTATAATCTAAATATAATGGAAATATATATTTTAAAAAATTAATAAAAATTGTATTGACGAAAATATACTCAATGTCCTTCGGTAATTGCCTATATAATATACCAACGAAAAACACTTTCTGTCGGTAATAGATCAAAATTTACCGACAGAAAAGACGTTACCATCGGTAACTTTACCGACCATATTGGAAACATTCCGATGCTAAATTTACATACAGGTGATCAACTTACCTTCGCTAAATTTTGCGACGAAAAATGCCTGACCGTTGGTAACTTTTCAGTTGACAGTACCGACAGTTTATTTTATTCCGTCGGTAATTTTACCGATGGTAAGCAAACGTTCTATCGGTAAGTTTAGCTATGGCCTAATCTCCGACATTTTTGGCCGTCGGTTTATTCCGTCGGTAATGTTATATACCGACAGAATATTTCTCGTTTCCGTCGATATTTTTCGTCCCTAATTCACTATTTTCTTATAGTGTTGAACCTTGACATTTTCAAAACATTCAAAACATACCTTACGTGAATGAAAATTTTAATGAAATTAACTCCCTACCGATTAGATGCCACATCAATGTTAACGTGGCACTATTTTTATTTTTAAAATAAAAATAGGCATTATTGTCACATTGCAAGTGGTAACTACTAATTGAAATGTATAATAGTGAGCCTCATTGTCATGTGGCACTTATTGATTAATTTTTAAAAAGCCAATTTTATGGAAGTGAGATCCACTTTTTATTTAGAAAATATAAAAATAATGTCATGTTAGCATTAACATGACATTTAACTAATGGAGAGTTAATCCGTTAAATTTTCATAAATTTAATTTCTATTTTGTACATTTTGAAAATGTTAGGGTTCATTTTAAATACTTCAAAATGTTATCATTAAAGTTATATTCTGATATAAATGTTGAGGTCCAAAATAAACTTTTGGCCTGAATAAAATGATGGAACCGGTTGTCTGTTACAGTTAAACAGTTGCTTATTGAATTCCTTACTGTGGTACCTTAAGAAATTCCTCCTGGCATACCACCTACGTGAGATATATAACACACCATATACTTCATCCCTAAAGTTATTATTCCTAACAAGCCAACCTACAAGATGAATCCAGAAGAGCATGCTGAGATTTAATGCTAAGTTGAGGAACTGTTAATGAAGGGATTGGATAAAGAAAGCATGTCCCTATGTCATGCCTGCACTTTTTGTAGCCCCGACTCCCATAGGGCATATTCCTGAACACGTCGATGGTATTCGAGAATACACTCTACAAGGGTGGTGTACTAGGATAGTCAGTCAATCATAACCATTAAAATTTTTTCATGCAACACATGCATTGTTTAAAAAACTCATAATTGTTTTGGCCGATTTTATTTAAAACTTCACCAATTACAATTGTCATTACAAACTCACATTTGATCAAACATTAAACACATTGTCAGAATTTCAATAATCTTTTGAGCCCATCACAAATACAAAATGTATTTGATCAAAACTGTTATTTCAAACATAATTTATTTTTTTACAATAAATGAAACTTGTGGAATACAATATTTAATACTTATTCATAAAAATTTTCAATTTACAAATTTTACAATCAATATACAAATCATCAGAATTTCAGTATTCACTTGGGCTCATTACAGATACAAAACACTTTTAGTCACAATGTCATTACATTATAGAATCATTCACATACATATTGTACAGTACTTGTGAATGCACATTTTAATACAAAAATAATGAAATACATATACAGATGCCAACTGATCCCAATCGCTATCTCTTACTCAAAAGCAGTGGTTAGACTCCAGTTGGTCTAACTGGGTGTCTCCTCTAAGCTTGAAAAATATGTTACAAATTGGGGCGAGTTATGCGAACTCAGTGAGTGGATCATCCTTAACGGCTTACTGAATCACATAACACATCAATTTATGTAATCATGTAATTCTCATCATTTCAGTAATCAACATGCTAAATCACATACACTTCATATTCACTTAATTCATATTTCACATAAAAAATCATTCAAACTATTTATTTCAATCATTTAAATCATACATATCAATTATATATGCGATGCTCATGAGACTCAGTTCTAATTGTTACTGTTGTGACCGAGTGCTTGTAACTGTCCCGTATCTATTGTAGATACTGGGCTCACTAATAATTGTCCCTTATCCATTAGAGATACATGACTCATTTTATATAGTGAGCCACAGGCTCTTACCACATTCTGAGCTTTAAGCTCCTTTTCACTTTCTAGGCTTTAAGATCTTTTTCGGTGGCTACTACGGTCGCAACATCTTTTATGTTGTCATGCATTCATGTAATGAAATGCATCACATGTATTCAGTCAATCAATTGTGCTCAATTTTTCCACATTCACATTCACATTCACATTTATCCTCGGACCTTGGCCCGACATTCAACAATTAAGTTTATAATCACTTATACAGTTAAATTCATATACAATGAGCACTTCCAATGTATTACTCATGCATCAAACACCTCGGACATTTAATTTTTGAAATTGTCTCAATCACATTCACATTCAGTAGTAATTTAATACAGGAATTTAAAACAAAACAAACAATGAAAGTGAGACCATCTAGGTCGACTCGTAGTATGCTCCATATTAGCATTAGCTTCTATAATCCGAACCTCAAGAGCACTTGGTTATTCTACTATTATAAATCAATTTCTTGTCATTTACTTTCTAGCATTATATGCTCTTATAATACCCAATTCTCATTCACCTTTACTTAATGCATGTTACTTAACTCCTTTGAATCACAACAACAATCATATGAACATCTTCATTTGCATATGATCATTCTAAGTTCATCATTCAATCCTTTACTAAGGTTATTCTAACAATTTAAGATCATATAATATCCAATTTATCATTCATCTTTAGTCAATACTCATCATTCATCTTAATTGAATCACTTTAGCCATCATAGGTTCACTTTCATTCTCATAAAATCTTTAATTTTCCAGATTTGAACACCTTATGTTCAACAATCCATTCTGAATTTATATCCTAATTCATCATCCTAAGCATATCACTCATTTAATCACTTATTCAAGCATCATTCTAGGCTCAATTCAAGCTTTATTCAAGCCTAAATGTGTCAAATGAAAGTGCCTAATCATTTGTTGTGTCAAACCACATATAAAAGAAGCATATTTGTCGGCAGAAAGTTTTTATACCTTTGTTAAGCATTCCCACGATCGTGGGATGCTTCTATAAGAAGAATCCCATCAGGTTTTCTCAAATTTTCTAGCTTTCTAGCTCTTCCAAGTTACATCTAACTCCTCATATGCTTAGTCTATCATCTTTAGTTTAATTATTCATCATTTCTCTCTTCATTCCTACTTCCATTTCCACTCCATATCATTCACAACAAATCATGATCTATGTTTGATCATTAACCCAAAAACAGAACATATAACATTCATTTACAAAACTATTTTTTGCACTTCTTTCTACATCATTTTAATGCTCTTTCAAATCCATCCTCATCTTTATAATAAGTTATGAAATATCACTCACAATATACACAAAACAAGACATTTATACATCTATTTTTCTCATCCACGTTTCAGCATGTACACGTCCTCATTTTATGATCATTTAACTCTTAACTATCATCAAAACATGTTCCATTCAACAAATAAAGAAGAGTAATGCTTTATACTCACTTATTTACTTCAAGATCTTCAAATTCTCACTTAACCTTAGCTTTCCTTGAACCACACGATCATCACCATTGTAGGGAGGAATGAGCTAGGTTTTTGGTAACAAAGAGGAAGAAAACAACAGGAAGCTTGAAGAAACAAAGGGAAGGAGTTGACCAAAACTCAATATGATGACGATGAGAGTGAGTATCGTAGATGATGGAGAAGAAGAATAAAGAAAATAAAGAAGATGAAGAAAAAGCATAAGCAATGAAAATGATGAGTGAAAGACCATCTCATGGTCTTTCACTTAGATATTTTCGCAGAATGGATGTGTGGCAAGTGGCATGACACTTGTCACTTGCCATATGTCTTATTCCTATGGTTTTACTTGGTCCTATTTTTGATAATTAGTCCATTTGATTCCAATTGTCTCCCAATATCATATATAAATTATTTCTTTTGTCACTCGTCACTTATTTCTACTACCATTTATCAATTGTTCTACCACTTGTCATTTTTTCCTAGTCCATAAATCTCCAAAATTCTAGAAAATTCTCAAATTTCACCAATAATTCTAAATCATTAATTATGCACACCGACCTAATTTTTAAAACACATAATCCATAATTCACATTATAATTATATTTAAACAATCATTTATACCGAAAAATGTCAAATGAGTGCATGAACAAATTATTATAATATGTGCAATAGTCAAATTCACATGTGTGAAGAATAATTTTATGTATGAGGATGAAATGCATTTTTATAATCTCTCATTGTTATTTATTTCTCGTTTACAGAAATTTAGGGTTCTAACCCTTAAATGGAAACGAGATGTTACATTTCCCCCTTAACAAATTTAATTCTCGAAATTCTTATCTGAATCATCAAAAAGGCAGGGGTAATTTTTACTCATATGCTCCTCCACTAACTTCATCACTCGAATAATTTCTTCCAATTGACTATAGTCAGTTGAATCACTCGATCTTTCAATTACTTATTTAGATACCACACTATCGTAACTGGTTCCTTAGTGTATCTCTTATTAGTTGCAAGTTTCACTTCCTATGCCGATAATGCATCTATCAAATCATACCAATATCTCCTAAACATATTCATGTAACATAGTGTGGATCTAATATATCTTTATTAGTAAGACCAACTTAAGTCAATGGTATTATGCTCTCAATACTTCATATGGAACAATACAATTCAAACTTAGCTACCCTTTTTAACGAACTTTAGTACACCTTGCCAAGGTGGTACTTTCATAAACACTTTATCTATCTATTGATAATTCACATCTCTTTAGTGTTAATACACTTAACTCTTATGTCTATCTTGTTATATTCCATATCTTCGGTGTTGATCTACCTAACTTATTCTTCTTTCTTGAATCACTTAATTTCTAATACAGTTTAATTTCATTTATCAATATCATCTCCAATTAATTCTGGCCTTAAACTATTTTAGGCCTTATTTATCCTAATATAAAGGCAGATGACTCTTTCTGTCATAGAACGCCTCATACAGTGTTCTAATAATACTACTGTGATAATGATTATTATGCTTAAAATTAATCAAAACTATATATTGACTTCATGTTCCTATGAACTCCAAAATATAAGCTTTAAGCATATCTCCAACAGTTAAGACTATTGGCAACTCAAACATGCAATCAGTTGCTTCTACATCCTTAGTCGCTAAATGCTATTTTGATGTATTCCTACTAGGATGTATAGCATAGCTTGTTATTTATGCTTTCTCTAATAATCTCTTTACTCAATCATCGGTATCTAGTGCACATATTTTTTACTACAATCACAGAGTATCATTTTTCCTATTTAAACACAAATTCAGATTCATTTTCACTTTCACTTTCACTTTCCCAATAAGATTCACAAATTTTGAATTCTCAATTTGGGCTTTGCTAATCCTTTCATATGAAACTAATCTTAATTTCAATAGCTAATAATACTTTGATTTACCTAAAATTTAACTCGACATTCTGTGCTATTTATTACACTAGGTTTAGTAACCTCAATATCTGAATTTGTGCTATATTGCTATCAGATTTTCTGTTCAATGCATTAGATTATATCCTGATCTCTGGTGTGAAACATCTTTATATATTACATAATCTCCGAATCTAAATGATATAATTAACATCGGTGTTATAATTCCTCAAAATTCTTTTTATATTCATTAGTCTATATGATTTACACATTTCTCCTGAGAAGTCTTATCACAGGGCTAAGACCAGTAGAAACCCTTCGACAACCTCTGGTAATATCCAATATCCAACTAATTCTAGAAAACTTCAAACCTCAAATATATTCCTCAGAGTTTCTCACTTTACCATTGCCTTCACTTTCCTTTTTGAATCTACCTGTATGCCCTGTCTAGATACTATATAACTCAAAATGTCATCTATGATCATGGTTACCAATTTATCTAAGTAAAGTTTAAACACTTTGTTCATTAATGCTATGCATACTGTCAGGCATTTGTCAACCCAATTAGATATCATCAAGAATTAATTAACCTATAACCGGTCCTCAAAATTCTTTAGTAACTAGTTCCTCAGACAGCGTAACATTATCTCATATTTTTCTTAGTCTCCAGATTGATTTATTCTCTCGAATGACTTTTTCCATTCATTCAATTTCCTTTAACTTCTCATTGACTTATTTTAATGTTTGTTCATTCATACTCCATACGTTTAAATTTATGTACAATCTTAACTTCCTGAGTTGGTAACACATTCATCTAACCTAACTTATATCTCTTGAACATATTTTCATAGAATATGGTATGGACCTAAGTTCTCCTCACCTTAATAATAGTGTTACCTCAAATTCAAGAATCTAATCATGTAGGTGGATACTTTACATCAAACATAATGCATGCACTCTCAGTAGCACATTCAACTTCTTATACTTGAGTCTTAGTTAGAAACAGGACTCCAATAGTTACTTATGATTTGTTCCATCATCGTTCATGCTTAGAAGTAAACCATCATCTAAACTGTTCACATAATCCTTATCAATCAACTGTTTTCATCATTACTTATTAGCCATTCTTAGTACCTCAAGAAGATCAATTTCAACTATTCATAATACCTCAATAAGATCAATTTCTACCATAACTTATATGATCAGAATATCCTTTATAATAAAGCTCAGTGAAGTAATAAGCATATTCATTTACTCTTATACCTTGGTATATACCATCAAGATCATTTCATCTTATCTAAAAATGTATTTTCGACATATCACTAGTTAATAACTTATGCTAAGGATACCTTAATCCCAATTGACAACACTTCTCCTTTTTTCTTTGCTTGCTTATGATTGTGGTGTCCCTGCCACGATCGTGACAAAAACTTCTGGGACTGGCCACGATCGTGGTGGTTCGTGCATGACAGAATCAAATTTTGTCCAGGGCACGATCGTGGACCACGATTGTGCCTTGTACTTTATTCCTCATTTATTCCCCGCATTTCACATAAATACTAACATCAATTTCAATCCAAATTTCTAGAATTTTCCTCTTCTAACGCTACATCATTTCATAATAATTCAACTACCATATTGATTACATTAACTCTCAACACTCTACTCATTTTATTCATCATCTTTTTCTTATTCTCATTCATACATAAAATCCTATCTTATATGCATTTCTAACTTTCTCCTTACTACATATCATTCATCTCATGTAAAGTCATTCATGTCTACTTAGTTCCCCCTTTTTTTCATTTCTATCTCATCTTCCAATTGTCATTTATTTTATCTTCCATATTTATATTCTCAATCAATTCAGAATTATAGAGGCATAACCATTATGAAATTTGAATCTCGATTCCACGTACATATTCTTATACTAAATCATAAGCTCTTATCATGATAATCAAAGAACCATTCCAAGTCCAATTTCAACTTCTCAAGATCATAGGAAATTTTGCTTTCATTCAGCTTTGCTTATACACTTTAAAATCTTATCATTTCTATCATATCTCTATTTTCCTCAATTAATCCACGACAATATATTCATATATATATCACATTCAAGGGTATACCATCACATTATAAAATTGATATCATGTTCAATGATACAACTATACATTCAAATGTAATGAATCTTTATCTATGATATAGAACCAGATACTATTTCTCATTTCTAGATATTCACAAATTTTTATTTTCTCACATTATGACATATTGTCATCCTTCTTATTGCTTCTAATAGCTTAAACTCTTAATGAATGCTTATGCGTGTGACTCACATAAATACGACTCAGACCAGGGATCAATTACCACTACATGCTAAAACATGTCTAAAATGCATGTATCGTGACACATAGTTTGAAAAGTGCCCATGTAAGATACTAAATCTAGGCTCTGATACGAACTCTGTAACACCTCACTCCCATAGGGCATATTCCCAAGCACGCTGATAGTATTAAAGAAAACATTCTACAAGGGTGGTGTAATAGGATAGTCAGTCAATCATAACCATTAAAAAATTTTCACGCAGCACACACATTTTCTTAAAAAACTCATAATCGTTTCAGCCCATGTTATTTAAAACATCACCAATTACAATTGTCATTATAAACTCACATTTGATCAAACATTAAACACATTGTCGGAATTTTAATAATCTTTTGAGCCCATCATAAATACAAAATGTATTTGATGAAAACTATTACTTCAAACATAATTCATTTTTTACATTAAATGAAACTTTTGGAATATAATATTTAATACTTATTCGTAAACATTTTCAATTTACAAATGTTACAATCAATATACAAATCATCAGAATTTCAGTATTCCCTTGGGCCCGTTACAAATACAAAACACTTTTAGTCATAATGTCATTATATTACATAATCATTCGCATAGACATTGTACAGTACTTGTGAATACATATTTTAATAAAAAAATAATGAATTATATATGCAGACGTCAATTGAGCCCAACCGCTACCTCTTACTCAAAAGCAGTGGTTAGACTCTTGTTGGTCTAATTGGGTGCCTCCTCTGAGCCTGAAAAATATGTTGTAAATTGGGGTAAGTTTTGCGAACTCAGTGAGTGGACCATCATCGATGGCTCACTCAGTCACATAACACATCAATTCATGTAATCATGTAATTCACATCATTTTACTAATCAGTATGTTGAATTACATACACTTCATATTCTCTTAATTCATATTTCACTTAAGAAATCATTTAAACAATTTATTTCAATCTTTTAAATCATACATATCAATTATATATGCAATGCTCATAAGACTCACTTCCAATTGTTATTATTGTGATCAAGTGCCTATAACTATTCCGTATCTATTGTGGATACCAGGTTAATTAATAACTATCCCTTATCCGTTGGAGATACAAGGCTCATTTTACATAGTGAGCCAGAGGCTCTTACCATATTTTGAGCTTTAACCTCTTTTTCACTTTCTGGGCTTTAAGCTCTTTTTCAGTAGCTACTACAGTCACAACAACTTTTATGTTATCATGCATTCATGTAATGAAATGCATCACATGTATTCAGTCAGTCAATTGTGCTTAATTTTTCCACATTCACATTTATCCTCGGACCTTGGTCTGACATTCAACAATTAAGTTGGGAATCACTTGTTCATTTAAATTTATATACAATGAGCACTTCTAATGTATTATTCATACGCCAAACTCCTCGGACATTTAATTTCTGTAATTGCACAATCACATAAACATTCAGTTATACACATATGTATATGTATAATGTATAATGCTTGACTATTCTTGGAATGTTTCCTTAATCATGTCTCTTTATCATTCAAACCTTATCCTTTTTATGTGTCTAGCTTATTCTTTGGTTTACACCTTATGAACACTTTGTTATTCTAATATTATAAATCAATTTCTCGTCATTTCTTTTCTAACATTATATGCGCTCATAATACCAGATTCTCATTCACCTTTACTTAATATATGTTACTCAACTCCTTTGAATCACAACTACAATCATATGAACATCTTCATTCGCACATGATCATTCTAAGTTCATCATTCAATCCTTTACTAAGGTTATTCTAACATTTTAAGATCACCTAATATCCAATTTATCATTCATCTTTAGTCAATACTCATCATTCATCTTAATTGAATCGCCTTAGCCATCATAGGTTCACTTTCATTCTCATAACATATCCAATTTTCCAAATTTGAACACCTAATGTTCAACAATCCATTCTTAATTTATATCCTCATTCATCATCCTAAGCATATCACTCATTTGATCACTTATTCAAGCATCATTCTAGCTCAATTCAAGCTTCATTCAAGCCTAAATGCATCACATGAAAGTTCCTAACCTTTTCTTGTGTAACACCACACATAAAAGAAGTATTTTTTATGTTTAACCAATTCCCATGATCATGGGATTTGTTGGTAAAAACTTTCTGCCTTGTTAAGCATTCCCACGATCATGGGGATTTGTTGGCAGAAAGTTTTTCTACCTTCGTTAATCATTCCCATGATCGTGGGATGCTTCTATCAAAAGAATCCCATAAGGTATTCTCCAATTTTCTAGCTTTTCTAGCTCTTCCAAGTAACATCTAACTCCTCATATGCTTAGTCTATCATCTCTAATTTAATTAGTCATCATTTCTTTCTTCATTCCTACTTCCATTTCCACTCCATATCATTAATAACAAATCATGATCTATATTTGATCATTAACCCAAAAACAGAACATACAACATCCATTTACAAAATAATTTTTTACACTTCTTTCTACATCATTTTAATGCTCTTTCAATTCTAACCTCATCTCTACAATAACTTGTGAAATATCACTCAGAGTATACACAACAAGACACTTATACATCCATTTTTCTCATCCACATTTCAGAATGTACACATCCTCATTTTATGATCATTTGACTCTTAACTATCATCAAAATATGTTCCATTCAATAAATAAAGAAGAGTAATGCTTTATACTCACTTGTTTACTTTAAGATCTTCAAATTCTCACTTAACCTTAGCTTTCCTTGAACCACACGATCATCGCCATTGTAGGGAGGAATGAGCTAGGTTTTTGGTAACAAAGAGGAAGAAAACAACAGGAAGCTTGAAGAAACAAAAGGAAGGAGTTGACCAAAACTCAATATGATGACGGTGAGAGTGAGTATCGTAGATGATGGAAAAGAAGAATAAAGAAAATAAAGAAGATGAAGAAAAAGCATAAGCAATGAAAATGATGAGTGAAAGACCATCTCATGGTCTTTCACTTGGATATTTTCATGGAATGGATGTGTGGCAAGTGGCATGACACTTGTCACTTGCCACTTGTCCTATTCCTATGGCTTTACTTGGTACCATTTTTAATAACTAGTCCATTTGATTCTAATTTCTACTCTAATTGTCTCCCTATTTTCCAGACTTTTATCATTAAATCCTAATATCATATATCAATTATTTCTTTTATCACTCATCACTGATTTCTACTACTTTTTATCAATTATTTTACCACTTGTCATTTTTTTCTAGTCCATAAATACCCAAAATTCCAAAAATTCTCAAATTTCACCAAAAATTCTAAATCACTAATTATACACACCAACTCAATTTTTAAGACACGTAATCCATAATTCACATTATAATCACATTAAAACAATCATTTATACTCAGATATGTCAAATGAGTGTATGAATAAATTATTATAATGTATGGAATAATCAAATTCACATGTGTGAAGACTAATTTTATGCATGAATATGAAATGTATTTTTTTAATCTCTCATTGCTATTTCTCATTTAAAGAAATTTAGGATTCTAACACTTAATATGGAAATTGGATGTTAGGCTTTTAGTGCCATAGAAGGATGGTAGCTAGAGAATATGCATTGGTGGTCAAGCTATAAACAATATCATTATATTCACGATAAAGGCTCAAGACATGCTTGACTAACTTCATGGTGCTCCATCTTTTCTAAAATTGATCTTTACTGTAACACCCCAACTCCCGCCGGACCCGAACCCGATATCGACAGTGATACCCGGATCCGTGCCCCGCGAAGATGGC
>JANQBM010008200.1:0-12632 GCA_025594535.1 Erythroxylum domingense | reverse complement strand
AAGATGTTTTCATTGGATTACGCCCACTTTATGGTAATAAGTTCAAGTGATATGACCTCTGAGTTAGACTTCGATAAAGAGGGTCTAACAAGGGTTGTGTGTTAGAATTCCCTGGAAGTTGGGATAAGTATCTTTCTCTAATGAAGTTTGCATATAACAACAGTTATTAAACTAATATTGGCTATCGCCTTATGAAGTAATGTATGGTATGAAGTGCAAAACTCCAGTTTTTTAGACTAAATTAAGTGAAAACAAGATGATCAGACCTAATATTGTAAAAAATAATGAAGAGAAAGTTCAAATTATTCAATAGAGATTAAAAATTGTCAGTGATATGCATAAGTCTTATGTCGATTTAAAAAGGAATGATATTGAGTATTAGGTAGGAGATAAGGTATTTTTTAAAGTATTACCATTAAAAAAATACTTCGGTTTAGGAAGAAAGGTAATCTTAGCCCATGCTACATTAGCCCTTATGAAATTCTTCAGAGAATTGGACCAGTAGCTTATAAGTTAACTCTTCTTAAAGAATTGGCCAAGTTGCACGATGTGTTTCACATTTCTATGTTAAGAAGATATCGGTCTGATGATACACATAAGGTTCTATGAGGAAAAACTCATGTCTATCTCTACCAGGGAAGCCCAACAACTTAGAAATAAACAAATACCTTTATTGAAAGCACTCTGGCAACATCATAGACTTGAGGAAGCAATATAGGAACCTGAATCGATGATAAGGACTCAATACCCTTAGTTATTCAATACAAATATAAATTTCGAGGATGAAATTCTTTTTAAGGGGGAGAGAAGTGTAAGGCCCCAACACATACCCTAGAAGTATTATAGCATTTCTAGGGTGTATTAAGTAGTGAACATAAAGAATTAAATGGATTTAAGCATAATAAGAGATATAATGGTACTGAATATAAAAGATATAGGTAAATGGGTAATTTGTTCATTTCTATATGGACATACATACTTAGTTGTGAAATATGGATAAGAATGAAGTTAATTGATGAGATTATATTCCAATGTGGGAATTAAAGGAAGAAAAAAGACTAAATGTGTAATTTTCCTAAAGTCAACACATATTAAAGCATGGGTGACTAATAAGATTAAAGCATGTGTAACCAATAATATTAAAGCATGTGTGTCCAATAGGATTGAGGCATGTGTGGCATGAAATGGGCATGTAAGAAAGGAGAGAGGGGCATGCATTTAGGGTTTTAAATATTAAATTTGCTACTTCTCATTTTCTCTCCATTCCATCTTCTTCATCACACCATTTTGCATGAAAGGAATCAAGCTAATCTTAGGTGGAAATCAAGGTAAAAGTTAGAAGTTTTCTCTTTATCTGGGGTTTTTCTATTTGTATGTAATTGTTTAAGATGAGTTTTGAATGGGTGTGTTATGTGTAGAGGAGGAGAAGACCAAAGGCAAAGGCAAAGGCAAAGCGAAGTAAGTGAAGTGAATAAAAAGTTTTGATCACTCCTTCAAGAGGTATGGGATTTTTGATATGTTTGCTCATATTTATGAGCGTGATGTGAGGGTAATTGACAAAGGAAGGATTACATAATAAAATTAGATGTTGTTGGTTAAATTGGATGTATTTTTGCATTGCTCTTGCATGATAAGACCAAAGTTAGTTGATTTGTACCTCGATGGATGGATAGGTTCCACTAAACAGACTTATGTAACTTGGCCATATCTTGGCATTTAGACCTTTAAATTGCATAATTCCAATTGGAAGTTAACTAGGGACATAGGTCTAAGACTTTCATGAAGGAACTGGAATTTTATTCTGCCTCTAAGATTTTTTAATTATGGCTTAAAGTTGAGTTCTGGCTATTATACCTGTTTTCAAACAACCTTTAGTGTTTTAGGTATAACTCCCGAAATATCAAACCAAATTGCATGAAATTTATGCCATTAGAATATTAATACATATGGGAATAAATTTCTAGAAGACCTTAAAACCTGAGTTGAACGTCTGCTATATGCATAAGACAGAACAAGTAGAGGTATGAATGGTGAGTGTATGTCACGACCATGATAGAGGTGTGACAATCGTGATACAATGTCAAATGATTATGTCATGATAACATAGGTGTCATGAATGTGACCCTGTCTTTTATCACAATCAGGACATTGTTTTCATTTCCGATGTTTACCGCATCTCATCTAAACCTTTTTTAATATCACTAAAACTTAGCAAACCCAGTTATAAGGGTAATATGAAACTCATCTTGCATGTAATATGTATATACTTTAATGCTTTCACTAATGTATTGTTGAATAGGAATGAGTTTGTATGTTATGAATTGTTACATTTTAATGTGACTTTAAAATGTAATTATAACGTTCTGATGATTGGATTTAACTTGCCAAGTCTTAGTTGTAGGTAAATAGTCCTGCCTAGAAGGGTCTACAACTACTTTTGTTCCGAGACCCTAAGGTCTTATGTTTTAGAGACTTATGTCTCTTCTATTTTAGAGGCTATTGCCTCTTTTGTAGATACCAATCATAGGTATCTTCTGTTATGTTCCTGCTACCCATATCAGAAGAAATTAGCAAGCAATTTTATATATGGTCTGATTTTTGTTTTGCTCTGATGCAAAATTATATTCTAAATAATATATGAATTTCATGACTTTTATTTTATAATGTATTTGTCATCACTTAAATGTCATGAATTAAGTGCATGTGGATGTTAGGCAACTACTATAAGTAGTCACCATCTTGCATCATTATTCCCCACAAAGTTATATGTTTAGCATGGTGGTTTTTCCTTCATGTAGGTCATGATACATAGGATTAAGGTTGGGACAACCGTCATGGCCAAAAAAGGACATGTAACATTTTAGAAGATTTTTATATCTAAACATTGTGTTGTAATCGTAAATATTAAGAAGGAATTTTGTAGTAACTGCTTATAAGATTTATAAAGATTTCAATATGTAAATGGCCTATAATAACCATGACTTATGATGAGATTTTCAATGTATGGATATGATACGTGTAATTTGTGACTTGTATATCTGTTAACACGGGTAACTATATGAATTGTGATGTATGTTTGTTCTATCTTTGAGAATTTGTTGGATTGTTTAAGTGTGTTTTGTGTGCATCCGTATATCCTCTTAAGGGGTATTAGGATATCACAATATTAATATTTTCTAACATAATCAAATTATGAAAGAAATCCTTTAAAAAATTTACTTGATTCTAATTATTAATTTGATAAATAATTTAATTTAACAATTCAAATCTTTGAAAAATTAATTTTCAAAGATATTCCTAATAAAAAATAATCCTTTGAAAATAATTTTCAAACATTTAAAACACTTTTCCAAATTTATTATGAATTTAAACCAATTTATTTTAATTAAATCAATTTAATTAAAATTTAAAGCTTAAAATATATAAAACTAAAAAAATTAGGTAGGGATTGTCTAGTGTTCAAACCCTATTTTATTAAAACAAGGTTGAAAGCCTTAATTTTTTTCATCAAATCAATAACAATCGATCAATTAATCTAAGTTAAACAATTCAAGGAGACTCTGATATCAATGTCGGGAAACCAACAATAATTGAATCATTGATGCAGCAGAAAATCAAAATTTTACAATTTCTTAATTAGATCTCGATAATTGAATAACTTGAAAAAAATGAATCATAAAAGCAATCAAATTATATCTCATTCAAATTCCTGTCGAAGGCTTTTCTGAGGTGTCAACTACAAGAAGTCTAAATATCCACCCTCTAATGATTTCTGCAAAGTAGAAAAGAAAAAATAAATTTTTGAAAGGAATAAACAAGAGTGCCAGCCAAAGAAATGGATATTGTATCGTACTGGCCAAAAAGTGGTATGCTATTAATTAGTACCATACTGGCCTAAAGTATTGATCAATACTGACCTTTTCATCTAGTACCAGTTCGTACTCAAATACCAGTGAATACCAGTCCTATTTTAGAAATTCTAAAAAATATGGGACTACAATGGAAAAAAAAACTTCATATAAACTACGTTTCAAACCCTAGCCTCTCCTCTCACGTCCCAAACACCCAGTCCTCATATTTTCTCTCCTCTTTGCCTTGGGCTCTTCATTCTTTAGTTCTTTAAATTGTCGTCATCTATCGATAGTCTTCAGTTTTCAAATCATTGCCATCAAGCAATTGTTCACATGCTTTGCTTCTTTGTCATGTTCACTACTTCGCTAACTTACCTCCTTCGTTGACCTATTAGGCACTGCTATCTATTAGGAACTTGGGATATAAAATTTTTGTGATGTGTTGAGTTTGTGACACTAAAGTAGTGTATTATGGCTGTGGTGGTGTGATGTTTGGTCTGGTGTGTATGGCTATGCTAATGTGGCCTTGTGTAATTGTTTTTTTGGGTCATGTGGCTTGGCTTGTGGAATATGGACTGTGTCTATGATGGTGTGCTACTAATGTTAATATGTGTGGGTTTGGTCTGGTGTGTATGATTGATGTCAGTGTTTGTGGTCTGGTTTGGTGCATATGGTTGGTGTGGCCTTGGGCATTAGTGTGGGTGTGGTTTGGCTTGTGGAATATGGAATTATGGATAGACTGTTTGACTGTGTCTATGAGGGTGTGCTGCTGATGTTATGGGTGTGGGAATTCAAAATTGGGATGGGTTAGTTAGTTGGGTCTACTATTCATGGTTGATTAATTAGAATTAATACAAGGATTGTTCAATTTTGACTTTTTATTAGATAAAGTTTTGGGTTTTCTCATTTCTGTTTTAAGATTCAATAATTTCAATTAACAAAATAAAAGAAAAAGATTATGATTTGTAAACTGTGTTTGATCAATTTCCCAAGCATCAATCAATTAATTCAATTATTTACAAATTTTGATTACATGTCCTTTGGATTGGATAATATATTAATAATTAATCATTCTTATTATTAATTATATAGAAATTAATAATTAAATATAAGGTAATTTAATTTTTCTTTAATTATATTAAAGGTTAATAACAAAAAAATCTCAAACTTTGCTCAATTTTGCAATTATAGCCTGAACTTTAAAAGTGACAACTAAATACTCAAATTTTTTATTTGTTTCAATTCTAACCCGTCTGTTAAGTTTGCTAACATGACTTGCTACATGTTCCAAAAACCCTAAACACTTATACACATCAAACCAAATTAAACTAACTAATGAATATTAACTAAACTACAATGTTTAATTAAATTATCTTATTAAATGTAACTAAATTTACATTGTTTTTAGGAGTGGAATCCCTAAATCAAAGATGCAGCCTTTCGTTCTCGCACAGATCTTTTAGGCATTGAATGTCAAAGCTCTCTTATCATGCAACTTCTTACCGTCCTTAATTCTTAAAAACTTAATATATTTTGAATGTCTCTTCAACCCACAAATTTGAATTCCTACGTAAACTGGAAAAAGGGAGAGAAAGATAAAAGGGTTGACGAGTGAAGTTGTCAAAAAGGTAAAAGAATTGAAATTTGATGATTCCAAGTACAAAGACCAAATCTTTTTGTGTGTCTCCTCTTCAAATTTTTATAGGAAAATCGCTTGAAGCCATAGGGAAAGTTACTTAATCTATGAGATCCCATATTAGTTAGAGAGGGGAACGAAGTACGCCTTATAAGGGTGCGGATACCTCTCCCTCATAGACGCATTTTTCAGAGTGCAAGAAAAGAAAAACCGTGAGGGCTTGGCTTGGCCAAGGCCCAAAGCAGACAATATCTGTAGGCAGATGGTCTGGGCTATTACAAATGGTATCAGAGATAGTACCTGAATCGGTATGTCAGCGAGGACACTGAGCCCTAAAGGGGGTGGATTATGAGATCTCATATCAGTTAGAGAGGAGAACGAAGTACACCTTATAAAAATGCAGATACCTCTCTCTCATAGACACGTTTTCTTGATTGCGGGAAAAACAAAACTGTAAGGGTTTAGCTGAGCCAAGGTCCAAAGCGGACAATATCTGTAAGCGGGTGGTCTAGGCTGTTACACAATCTCACAAACCAATCTGAAGTCTACACATCAATAAACAAAGCAAATCTCACCATCTTTAGGAAGAAAGTAGCTCGTATATGGAAAATAAAATTAACGAAACATGTCTACCTTTTTCGGATGTTGTGTCGAATTGTGTGAAATGGTGATTTAAGGATACCTTAAAAGAGGTAAATTTTGGCACTATCAACATACAAGTATTAGTCTTCAAATGTACTGAAGTGGCTATGGTGTTGAGAGAGATGCCCAAAAGGTCTATGCAAGAACGAAGGGCTATGTATTTGATTTAGGGATTTCATTCCCAAAAATGACAAAAATTTTAGTTATATTTAATTGGTTAGTTTAAGTGGATCCCTCCAACAGCTGGTTTTCATAAGATCAACACTGATGGAGCATCTAAAGGCAACCCTGGCAGAGCAGATGCAGTGGCATTTTAAGAGATTCAGTAGGTGATCCCATTTTAGTATATTATTTGGCCTTTGATGACATTACAAGTGTTCAGGCTGAGATTCGAGATTCACTACAAGGTTTGGAATTATGTGCAGAGATAGTAGAAGATTCCTAATTACTAGTGGAACTTGACCCTAAAGTAATTGTGGATATGCTTAATCATCATTCTCAGCTTCCATGGCCAATTAGGCCCCTCATTCAGGAGGTACATCATTATACTTTTGTGAAAGAGATTAATCAGTGTTTTAAGGAGGCTAACTAGACGGCAGACTTTATGGCAAACTTGGGTTGCTCCTTAGATAGGTTGCTAGTTTCCAAAGAACGGACGTAGTTTCCACGTGGCTTGCAGGGAATTATAAATCTAGATAAAAATATCTTAACCTTTGATTCAAGTTAGACTTAGATAATTCATAATCATAGCGGCATTAGTGTATATACTTTTTCAATGTTTCTTTTACCATTTTGTTTCGTCTTTTATTGGTTGGCTTTTAGTTATAGTAATATTGTGAAAGCCAATCTCCTACACTTTGTTCTCTGTGAATAAACTAATAAAACATGGTACTCATCCCCTATAGGGTTCTACCCCTGGTTAAAAGAAAGTTTAATTAAACGACGTATTTTGGTTAATCTTCATTAGTTAGTTTAATTTGGTATGACATGTATAAATGTTTAGGGTGAAATACGTGGCAATCCACGTCAACAAACTTAATAGAGACACTAACATCAAGCTAAAATTTAAAAATAGAAAGTTCGACTATTTAATTACCAATTTTTAAAGTTCGGGCTATAATTGCAAAATTGAGCAAAGTTCGAAATTTTTTGTAATTAACCTTATATTAAACCTAAATTAAATTAATCTTTTTGTGATTAGAATTAAATGATTTCTAAGATTTGTTATGAGTATACTCAATTCGTTAGCCCAAAAATTAAACAAATCTTCAAATTCATGATGTGAAATTGCAAATATTTAAACAAATCTTAATATTTATATCTTGTAGATATGGAAATAGGAAGGTAAATTTAAATCACAACTTTTGTTTGATTTATTGTTATAAATCTCTTTTTGGAAAAAAAAAACCTTTATTGCTACCATGAAGTTATCTACATTTTTTGCTTTTTGTGATGCTCGGAGACATTTTATTATAGAGTTATCTATGTTATATCTTTAGAGACATAAGTCATTCTATGAATGGTATCTATTTAAGTATTAATTCTATTGACTATGGAGTATTAGACTATTATCGTTTGGATTTTATAATGATCCATTTTACTTTTTAACATATATATTTCACATTCAAATTGTTTCCACTACATTATTAATTTAATTTTGTTATATGTCGTTATTTATTTAACAAATAAATGAAAGGAAGTTCAAGTAGTCCTGATAATTCAGTTGCTTCACATTTAGGAAGATTTGATGATCCATCTTAGGTTCATGCTAAATTGGTTCTTGGAATGAAGAATCATACCATTTGTTTGAACTGCAACAAATATTTAAAAGGTGGGGGAATCACTAGATTAAAGAAGCATTTAGCTAAGATCAAAGGTGAAGTGAAGCCTTGTAAGAAAGTGAGTAATGATATGCAATAGCAAATAAGGACTTTGCTTGATGAGTATCAACATTAGAAAGATAGAAGACAAACTACAAATTTGGTAATGGAAATTCTTTTGTTGGTGTTCAAGATGATAGTGAGGATGTTGAAGGTGGTAGTATTCGTAACCAATAAGAAGGAAATGTTGCACCTAATGTTAAGAAAAGAACAAGACATGCGTTTAATTTTTTTACAATAGTTTTTAGACATGCGTTTAATTTTTTTACACCACTAAAAACTGTTGTAGCTTAAATTCAATATATAGTGCCTCAGAATCAACATAAACGACTCATAATGTAGATATGGTAATGGCTAGATGGTAGCATAATTCAGGGATAATATTCAATATTGTCTATCTTATTATTATTTGCCTATAGTGGATCTTATTACCTCTTACGATCTAGGATACAAAGCTCCTTTAATTGAAGACTACAGAGATAAATTTTTAAGCAACTCTATTTATGAAATAAAAAGTTATTTGGATGAAAGAAGAATGACTTAGGGTACTTATAGATGTTTAATCATGTGTGATGGTTGGAAAAATAGAAGATATAAGCCTATTATAACTTTTTGGTTTATTCTATAAAAGGGACAATATTTTTGAAGTCTATTGATGTTTCTAGTCTTGTTAAGAATGTTGATAGTCTGTTTCAGATATTTAATGAAGTTGGGGATGAAGTTGGGCTAAAAAATATTGTTCAGTTCATTACTGATAATGATTATACTAATAAAGCAGTTGGAAAAACATTAAAAAACAAGTATAATTATTTTTATTAGATTCCTTATGTTGCATATTGCATTAACCTGATATTGGAAAATATAAGAGATGTTATATATTTTCTTATTATTGATGAGATTCTGTAGAAAGAAAAACAGGTGAACAAGTTCATTTACAATTGTACATAGGTCATGAATTTAATGATAAAAAATTTCAGTAATGGTAGAAATTTATGTCGTCCTATTATTACAAGATTTGTAACTAATTTCTAATCACTTTAGTGATTTATTATGATGAAGAAAGAGTTGAGACAAATGTTTACAAGTGATAAGTGGGTTGCATCTCAATATGCTAGGTCTAATGCTGGATTAGAGGTTTCTAGAATTATACTTGAAGATCATGAATTTTGATCCCAATATCAATTTGTCATCCGAGTTTATGAGTCTTTGGTGAGGGTACTTTGTCTAGTAGATAATGATGAGAAGGCAACAATGGCGTATTTTTATGATGTCATAAAGAGTGCAAAGGAAGCAATTAAAGCCAATATGAAAATAGGTCTTCTTTGTACATATCTTATCTTGTAGTCATCAATGAGAGATGAGAAAGGTAATTTTACTCTTTATTGTTTGCAGTTGGGCCATTTTTAATCATAATATCAAGAAAACTGAAGTTAACAGAGGAATGTTATAAACTATTACAATTATTGTTGCTCATGAGATTATGCAAGATCTCCTAAGATCATAAATTAGAGTTATAAGGATGCTTATGGTGACTTTTAATGTCCATTGCTATTAGTCAAAGAGACAAACCTAATCCAGATATATATTTTCACTTTTATTACTTGTTAAAAATTAATAATCAGTTTATTTTGTTTATAATACTACTTTTATTGTCTTACAGTTGCTTAGTAGGACTTATTCAAATTTTGTGTTCCAAGATTGCAAAGGCTTGCAATTCAAAATTTGAGCCAATGTGTGAGTATAACATGATGTGAAAGGAATTTGAGCATATTTAAATTCAACCATTCCAAGAAAAGGAATAGATTGGATCACAATAAAATAAATGACTTGGTCTTTGTTCAATACAATTTAAAGCTTCGGGAAAGGTATGTTATTTCGTTATTAAATTTGATGTAAGTTTTTTAAAAATTTTAATTTTATTTATTTACTATGACTCTTAATAAAAGTAGTTCTGTAGATCTAATTTGCCTTTACTATATCAATCTTTTAACGGATTAGGTTTATAAGAACTGGGTTTGATATATGAGAGTCACTTGGAAGATAATATTGGATAGAAAAGTGTTAACATATCATTTGGCATAATGAATTTAGATAATAATGATGATGAGGCTCCTCTCAATGATAAGGATTTTATACTAAATAAGATTTGAGGTCAATGCAATTTAAGCGGTTTCTATTTCTCCTCTTCTTTTAATTTCACTTCTATTTAATATATATTTTAAATTCTATATATGTGATAAAAATATAAGTGTAAATGGTGTTGTTTCACATTTCACTTCTAGTTAGTTTTTTCCCCAATATGAACTCTTGTTGAAAATTGTAATACTTAGAGAAGCATGAATATTTATTATTCTTAGAGTCATGAATATTTATTATTCTTTTTATTTGATAATGTTAGTTTTTCTCCAATACGAACTCTTGTTGAAAATTGTAACACTTAGAGAATTATGAATATTTATTATTCTTTTTATTTGATAATTTTATGTAATTATTATTTGTTATATGATGAAATTATAACATTTTAAGTAATTTGTATTGTATTTAATTATATAATTTTATGATGATTAAATGATGTTTTTCATATTAATTGTATTTATTATTCATATATGAGATGTATGAAAAATAATATTAATATAAATAAATAGATTGTTGTTATTTCAATTTTATATTGTTATGATTTTTGGAGACAAGGTTACTGTAAATTTATAAATTATAAATACAATATATTGAGGGACTATTTTGTAATTTTAAAATTTTATGGACTATTTTATAAATTTAAAAATTATCCAAAATGTTATCCAATATTGACCGGTACTGGTTTAGTACTATACTAGGACCAAATCTGACAATAGTACTATTACGATATTTATAACATTGGTTTTAGCTCCCTTATGCTTATTTCCTATAAATAGAAAAAAGCACTAAGATTTATTTTTTATTAAAATTAAATATTCTAACTATAATTAAACTTAAACTCTAATTTTAAATTTACCTTTAATAAAATCAAATTTCTTATATTCAATCTTTAGAGTTTTATAAACTTCACAATTAAGTCTAAATTAATTTAAATTGATTTATCTCTTTTTAACTGTTCTTTATATGTGACTCATTAGGTTCATATTATGTTGTCAATGATTATAAATTATAATTATAATTCATAATTAGAATTAGATAAATTAAAACTCCTCTTAATTTGTCTTTAATTTTCCAGTTAAACAATTTATAATCATATATCAGATTGACGTCTATCAATATGTTATGACCATTCAAATATTAGGAATGTCAAAGGAGTTTGACTTAACTTGTCTATACATTGTTATGATGTATAATTTAGTCATTATGTCATCTAATATTCTTATTAGATATAAAGTATGGATGCAGTGTCTGCTCCTTTAAATTCAATCATGTTCACTCTTATTAATTAGTAATTTATCTAACTGAGATATTTGAAAACATTTTTTCAAATATCAATTCAATCTGGCTAGAGAATTCTTTAGTTCGTTACTAATCAAGAACACTGAAACATCCTCTCTATTTACTTTAGAGTAATGAATCATTTATTAACTTACTCAACTATCTTCATATAATTAGTACTATATCTAGGTATTATAAACTGAACTATCCTAATTAGAATAGGTCATAAACAACATTAAAATACAACAATGCTCATGTGAGATACTCAAGAATCTCAAGTTTGTGGATTAATTATATAACCATCATAATAAGAAAATTCACAAACATAAGTAATATCATTTGGAATTATCATAATCATATCAATTCAATGAACTTATTTTATAATAAGCACACACATGTTTGATTTATCATTTCATCAATATATCATCTTAATGCATCTATAAATAAGAATAATTTAGGAATAATATATAAATATAAATTAAATCTCATAATTTTAATTGTAAATCAATTATTCTAATAATTTTATTTCTAGTAATTAAACAGTAAGTTAAATTAATAAAATGTATAAAGATTAAAAAATACTTTTACTAATTAAAATAATAATATTATACGTAAAATTGTAACTAATAAATTGACTACAAGATCATGAACTTACAAAAAGAAATATGTCACGTGTAAGCTGAGGATCAGATCTTCTGTACCAATTATGGTGTTATATTATATTATATTATATTATATCTCATTCATATATTTATGTGAATCTCACATAAATATATGGATGAGATTTAATAGAATAAAGTTATAATAGAGTAACTGAATAGGAGGATTTAATGTGGTGTAAGCTATACAATTTATATTGAGGGTTACGACTCGCCATAGCAACGAGGGAAGAAGTTGTGTCTTTTCATCTTTTAATGTCTACTCGTTTATCGAAGTAGCAACTGATGTAACTAGGTTTTATCTGTTTCGATCAGTGACGTAACCACATGTCACTCGCTTTGATTCTGTCGTTCTAGATCTGAGCTCATTCTTGCTTCATATGATTTGAGAATGGACAAGAGAAGCAGTTTGTGAATGTGATGTCTGGGTCTAATGAAAATATCAACACATATGAGAGCACAACTATACGATATGACTCACTCCTTAGGTTGATTAGGTGTAATTAGCAGTGAAGCAACTTTTCAAGTTTTGAAATTCAATTCGTCGAAT
>JANQBM010008190.1:0-12633 GCA_025594535.1 Erythroxylum domingense | reverse complement strand
TTATGATTATGTTATGCCTTGAAAAAGGTTATGATATTTGTATAAAAGGAAAGAAGAAAAAGTAAAAGAAGTATGAGCTTATGGATTTGTGATTGACTGTATTGAGCATAAAATTTGTTTGTGATTGGAAAGAGAAGAACTTATTTCGTTATTCACGTGCACGTTGACATATGGCCTTCTCTCTGTTGCTCGCTTGAGGCCACGAGATCCTGAGAAATTGGACTCATTTTGTTCGCGGCATAAACTTCAGTTTCTCTGTTTCGATGGTCAGTGAATTATGCTTCTTTTAAGTGATGATTGAAACAATAAATGGTTAGGTACTTTCTTATGGTGTTTTTAGGCTGAATGAGACTTGAAATGAATCTAATTGATGAAGGATTAAGTGATTAAATGTGTGAAATGTTTAGAGTGATAAATGAGGATGTAACATAGTGAATGAATTGTTGATATCAAAGTACAAAAATATGGGAAAATATGAGTACAATAAGAATGAAGGTGTTCATATGATTGTAGTTGTGATTTAAAGAAGATGAGTAATATGTATTAGTAAAGGTGAATGAGAATTGAATATTATTTGAACATATAATGCTAGAAAAGAAATGACGAATGACTGATTTATGATATTAGAATAACGAAGTGTTCTTAAGGTGTAAACCTAAGAATAAGCTAGACATATACAAATGATGATGTTTGAATAATCAAAAGATGTGATTAAGGAAACATACCTGGGATAGTCAAATTTAGCATGCATTATAAATTACACACACGCTCACATATATATATATATGTGTGTGTGTGTGTACGATTGAATGTTTATGTGAACGTGCAAATTAGTAATGTGTGTACAATGTGTATTGCATTAAGTTGAGACACAGGATTGAAAGTCAACGTCCAGAAGTTTCCGGATCATGGAAACTAATGCTAATCTAGAGTGTAGTATGTGTGAGGCCCCAAATTATACCTTAGTTGGAATGTTACGTGTTCATGAAAGTATATGTGTTATAGGTGTTAAAATTATGCTATGATTTGAATGTGAATTTCACATGTATAGAATTTTGGTCTAATGGATTATACTTAGTGACTTGGAATTAATTGATATCATTAGAGAATTGAGGTATTAATATGTAGATTTGGACTAGGAAAATTTTTAAGTGGCAAGACAAGTTGGTACATGGAAATTTGGGTGACTAAGCCTAAAATTGGGTGACAATTAGACTAGTAATTAATTAACAAATGGATCAATTATGGAGTGACAAATGGCCTAATAAAATAGTGACATTTGGCAGCTACACATGAAGACATATAGGTTGCTTTAATAAAGGACAAGTATCACACTTTCATGTGTGACATGTGGCCGTTGCAAACTAAGAAACTTTGCATTCAAAGAGTTAGGCAAGTGATGAATCATCCTCACCTTTTAAGTTCCCACAACATTTTCTCTATCTTTGCTCCTCTCAACTTAAACTCTCCTACTCTCTCATAAACTTTTGGACCTTTTCTACAATTTTAAGCGTCATCACTTGAGATCTTTGTAAGATACTACATCAAGGAAGCTAGATCTTGTTACTTTTTATACCGTCTTTTTGGTGCAAAAATTTGCACCTTGATCTTGTATGTGTGCTGGTTGTTTGGAAGCATGGTTTAGCTAGATTGTTGGAGTTGAATTTGAAGTTTAGTTAGGTAAGGGAGTAGTAAAATTGGTATCATGATATAACATATATTGTTTGATATTTGAAATGGATATAATGTGTACTGAATTAATGAAGAATTATGGTTAAAAACTTGATACATGCTGGGTACTTATTAGAAGGTGTGATTCCACTGAACAACCATTAGTTTTTCAGCCATATCTTGATTTGCAAACATCAAAATGGGATGATTTTAAATTTAGATTAAACTAGGTACATTGATCTATAATTTTCATGGAAAAGTCGAATTTGAATTCTGTCATTAAGGGTTTTTAAATTTAGAATGAATTTAAGTTCTAGCTTTGGCTGCAGCACTATCCCTGATGAAAATTTGTGTCCTGTCTTTCAATGATTAAACTATAATGATGTAGGACAAATTAGACAAATTTGTATGCATAAAATTTTTAGGTTATCCTCTTATCTTTCTAATGGTATAAAGTTTGTAATTTTTGAATATCAGAAATGAGAGAGATGAGTTTTATAAGTTTTAGTGCACATCAAGAGTGCATGATTGTGCACAAGCATAATCATGCACAAACCCTTCAATCATGGGAGTGCATGATCATGCACTAAACTTTAAAGCATGGGAATGTATGATCATGTACAAGCATGATCATGCACTAATACTTCAATCATGGGAGCGTATGATCGTTGACAAGGATGGTCATGCACTAGCCCTTCACACTATTGTGCATAATTATTAGTATTTTTAGTATAACTCATGGAATAATGAACCAAATTGAATGCTTTTTATTTCGTTTGAAACTTAAGACATAGAGGAACATTTGTTTAGAAGAACTTATTGTCTAAAAACTTCAATTTATATGTCAAAATGACCATACACATTTGACCTAAAACTTTTCTAAGAAAATTTTGAAAACAATGCTAAACTTGATTGTGTAATTGTTGACATATATAAGGTTAGGACTTTTAAAAATGGTTTAATTAAAATTAAATGAGATTAAAAATGATCGTAGATGATAATTGAGATTAAAAATGAACCTAGATGATGTTAGATTAATGGAGAAAAAGATAATTGAGTAATGATTTAGGAATGGAGGTAAGTACTTAAAGAATGTGAGGTTAATTAATAATGTGTTATTATGAATACCAATATGTTTCAAAAAAAGATATGTTACGTGAACCAAATATGATTGTTTACAAATTGAAACTTTGTGTTATGATATAGAATGTGTAAATACAAAATGCCTTTAATGGTACATTAATGCAAATGACTATGCTTATAAGGTATGATTAGTTGGATGTGCATATATATATGTTCAATTTGAGGAAAGTGGAATAAAGATATAGTATCTTTTGCTTATGATTGTGACATATGAAATGGGTTGTTTTAAAATCGTCAAGTCCTAGTCGTGGGTAAATAGGCATGCCTAGAAGGTTCTGCAGTTGCTCTTGGACATATTTAAGTTGTTGACACTTCGGTGTTTCCTGAAAATGACATTTCAGTGTCTGAGACATAAGTCTCTCCTTATATTGACACTTCGGTGTCTCTTTATTGAGACATAAGTCTCTACTACTTTGTGATACCGATCATGATATCTCCTGTATTAGTCCCATTACCCACTTCTGTATAAAGGATTAACAGTCTAACTTGTTTTGTATTTTGATACATGTTCATTTCTGATATAAACAAAATTCTGATTTGATATTAGATAATCTCTGAATTGATACAAAACAAAGTCTGCGTTTATAAAAATCATATTCTGATATGAAGGGTTTATACCCTATTCTGATAATCAGTTCTAACATTTATACAATCTGTTTTGATACTTAAATGATTGGTTAGTATGAGAAATGTTCTCTAGTGATAAATTATATTTTGTTCTGAAATCCATTATGCTTGAATTGTTCTTTAATATAAATCTTTAATGATTGCTTATGATATAATCTTATTCAGTATATGTGGATGTTAGGTGACTGTTAAACAATTGCCAGTTTATCTATGAATTAGTTATTCCCTACTATGCTTTATGCTTAGCACGGTGGTTTTTCCCCTCGTAGGTTTAGATAGGAGGGTTTGAAGGCTGGGACAATAACAACCGCAATGGCCAACAACAAAAACTGTGTTTTGTTTTGGGAATGTATGTTTGGGTTGTATGTTATAATATGAGACATGATGTATTTTGTTAAAAGTTTGTAAATATTGTAATATAGAGTGTATTTGAACTTAAAATATGTACTGTTTTGTTTAAGGGTTTGTAATGTAACAACCTTAATTTAGGGTTAATTGACGCATATATTCGAATGAATTTGGTGTGCTGGTTAAATTCTATTTAAAGTTGAATATGTATGCAAAAGTAATGATTGGTTGTTTAAATTCTGGCAGTGCTTTGTATTGTTTTGATATGCTTTAAATCATGTCTTAGGTAACATCCGCATATCCTTCCAAGGGTATATGGGTATTACATTGTGAGTCGACCTAGATGGTCTCCTCTTAATTAATTATTCTATTTAAGCATCTATATTGAATTATTATTGATGTGAATGTGAATGTAATAATTCCAGACATTAACAATCCGAGGAGTTTGATAAATGTGAATGTATTAGAAGTGCTTCATTAAATGCCATACTTAGGTTCAATGATATATAAAAGTGAATGTGTAAAGTGAATATAAGTGACTGATTGATATATGAGATTTGATGCATTCCACTACATGAATGCATGAACAGATAAAGGTAGTTGTAACTGGAGTAGTCAGCAAAAAAGAGCTTAAAGCTCAGAATGTGATCAAGAGCCAAAGGCACACTATGTATAATGAGCCCGGTATCCCCAACAAATATGGGTCAGTTATTAATAAGCCCGATATCTACAATGGATACAGGACAGTTATAGGCACTCGGACACAAAAAAGTAACAATTGAAAATAAGTCTTATGAGCATTGCATATATATTTGATATATGTGTTTTAAATGATCGCAGTGAATTATTTCTATTGATCTGAATGAGAAATATGAATTTAGTGAATATAAAGTGTTTGTGATTCAACGTGATGATTAGTGAAGTGATGTGTATTATGTGATTATATAAATTGTCTGTGAACTAATTGTGTTATGTGATATGAGTGAGCCATTGAGGATGGTTCGCTCACTGAGTTCATAAAAGTCACCAAAATTACAACGTTGTTTTTAAGGCTTAGAGGAGATACATAGTTAGACAAACTGGAATATAGCTGATGAAATCAAATAAGAGATAAAGGTCAGGATCGATTCACATTTCCATTTATTTTCTGTCTTTTTTGTTTCAAAATTTGTTTTCCGCAATTGTTGAATTTGTATATATATGAATTATGTATAATGTATACTAGAATTCAGTTTGTAATAACAGTTGTGACTAAAAACATTTTGTAATTGTAATGGGCCCAAATGATTGCTAGAATTTTGATGATATGTTTATTATTTATGACCTTGTGATTGGAAATGTTTATAAACTAAATGGACCAAAAATGATTTTTTGTTTTCTAAAAATGCATGTGATGCATGAAAAATTCGCAATAAGTATGATTGACTGTCTCTCCTAGCATGCCACCTCGTAGAATATGTTCTCAAATACTGAGGGTATATTTGGGAATATGCCCTATGAGAGTGGGGTGCTACAGAGTCGGTATCAAAGCCCAGGCTTGGTGTCTTACATATGCATTTTTCAAAATATGTGTCAAGGTACATATATTTTAGACATGTCATAGCATGCATTGGCAACTGATCCCCAGTTTGAGTTGCATTTACATAAGTCACACATATGAACATTCGTTAAGTGTTTGAGCTGATAGAAATAATGAGAAGAACGATGATCTGTCAAAATGTGAGAAAATGAAAGTTTATGGATATCTAGAAATGAGAAATAGTAAATGGTTTGATATGAGAGACAAAGATTCAACACATTTGTATTGGTGGATGTATTATTGAATATGACATCAATATTGTATTGTGGTGGTACATCTTTGATTGTGATATAGATGTGAATACCTTGTCATAGATTGATTGAGGAAAATAGAGATATAAGTATAAATGACAAGATTTAAAGTGTACAAGTAAAGTTGAAAGAAAACAAAAATTTACTATAACATTGAATGGTTAAACTTGGAATTGAAATGGTTGTTTGATTAATGTGATAAAAGTTATGATTTAATATAAGAATATGCCAGTGGATTTGAGATCAAAATTTCATGATTACTATGCATCTTTAATTCTAAATTGATTAAGAACTTACATATGTATGACGAAATAAATGATAGTTGGAAGATGAGATAAATGATAGTGATATATATATGTAGAGTTCTCAAGGTTGAGTTGATTTTTTATTGTAAGTGCATATTTGATAATATGATTACTTTGAGAAGTGATATTATTAAGTAACTAAGTATTATTGTTTGGAGATGGTATAGGAAGTGATCTATGACATATTGAATACTTTTAAGTCATAGTTTCCATGGTTAAAATTTTGAGATTACTCAGAGTAGTGCATAAAAACAGTTATAGTGATCAATTAAAGATGGATCGAAAGTGTAAATGATGTTACTATATGTGATAGATTCAAGGAAAAAGGTAGGAAAAAGAAGCAGGGCACGATCACAGCATAGTTTCCCCTTGATCGTAGCCGAGATTATTTGGTTCTATCATGATAGTGACAGACACAGAGAGAGAAATGTTGTTTGGAATTAATTGAGATTAAGGTATCCTTAGTGTAAGATATTAATAGGTGCCTTTAAAAGTTACATCTTTGGATAAGATGGAATGATCTTGATGGAACATACCAAGTTATAAGAGTACATGAATAGGCCTACTGCTTCACTGAGCTCTATTATAAAGAGTATTCTAATAATGTAAAGTATGGTAAAAATTGATCTTATAGAGATGCTATGAATAGTTGAAATCGATCTTCTTGAGGTATTAAGAATGACTGGAAAGCGATGATGAATATAACTGATTGATAAAAGTAGGCAAAGAGTACAACTGATTGAGAGGATAAACCTTCTTTTGATAGAGACTTTCATCAAATTGTATCATGTAAGTTAAATGTTCCATTTCTAGGAATGAATGATTATTGAACAAATTAAAAGTGAATATTGGAGTCCCATTTCTAACTGAGACTTGGGCATAGGAAGTTGAATATGTTACAGAGAGTGCATGTATTTTGTTTGATGTAAAGCAACCCAACTATGTTATTAGGTTCATGAATTAGAGATAATGTTATTTCTATTGCTACTGCTAAAGGAACTTAGGTCCACAATATGCTCTATATTCATATATCCAGAAGATACAAGTTAGATTTGATGGTTATGTTTAGAAAAATGGATAATTGAAAATAAATTGAAATGAGTGGAGAAACTAGTACGAATGGACAGATATAAGGATCAGTTGATAAGAAATTAGAGGAAATAGAATGAATGGAGAAAATCATTCGAGAAAAGAATTCAATCGAGAGACTGAGAAAAATATGAGATAACATTACCTCAATTAAAGAATTATTTCAGAATTTTGAGAACTTATTATGGGCATATTAAGGTTTTGGCGATACTTGTTTGGGTTGATAAATGCCCCCAGCAGTATTCATGGTATTAATGAATAAAGTGTTCTAACCTTGCTTAGACTAATTAGTGACTGTGTTTATACGATGATATTTTGAGTGTATTCAAAAAGTTGAGAAGAATATTTTGAACACTTGAGGTTAATCTTACATATCATGAGGGAGAAACAATTATAAGCCAAGTTCAGTAAGAGCGAATATTGGCTTGATCAGGTTGTATGTTAGGTTATATAATATTTGAACAGAGCATATAAGTAGACCCAAAGAAAATTAAAACATTGATGAAGTGAGAAATTTCGAGGAATATATATGAGATCCGAAGTTTTCCAGAATTAGCTAGATATTGGATACTACCAGAGGTTGTCAAGGGGTTTTTACTTATCTTAGCCCTGTGACAAGACTTCTGAGGAGAAATGTGTCATTCAGATGGACTAATAAATGTAAAATGAGTTTTGAGGAATTTAAAACATCAAATAATTATAACGCTAATGTTTGCTATTCCATCTAGATTTGGAGATTTTGCGGTATATATTGATGTTTCACACCAGAGATTAGGATGTAACCTGATGCAGCATAATAAAGTGATTTTATATGCATTGAGACAATTAAGGTCTCATAAGTTGGATTATTCGATACATGATTTAGAACTTATTGCAGTAGAAATTGTTTTGAAAATTTGGAGACATTATATATGGTGAAAATTTTCGAATATATACAAATTATAAAAGATTAATGTATGATTGAGTCAGAAAGAATTGAATACAAGACTGAGACAATGGATAGAGTTACTTAAAGATTATGATTGTATAAATGAATATTATCCGTTAAAGCTAGTGTTGTATTTGATGCATTGAATAGAAAATCTAATAGCAGTATAGCTTAATTTCTAATATTGAAGTTACTAAACCTAATGTAATAAAGAACATAGAATGTTGAGTTGAATTTGAGGCAAAATGAAATATTATTGGCTATATTGAATTCAAGATCAATTTTTATGAAAGATTTGAAAAGCCCAAATCGAGGATTAAGAATTAGTAAATCTTATTGATAAATTAAAAATGATTCTAAATTTTGAGTTGAATTGGAAAATGATACATTATGATCGAACTAAAGAGTATGTGTACCCAATATAAATGATGGAGAAAAGAAATTTTGGAGGAAGCATACATAACAGCCTAGGCTGTACATCCTAGTAGTAATATGCTGAAACAACATTTAGCAAACAAGAATGAGAAAGCAAGTGGCTAAATGTTTGATTTGCCAACTGATTGTTACTATAGGAAAAACACTCATAGCTTATATTTTAGAGTTCCTAGGAATATAGGATCAATATACAATTCTGATTGAATTTTATTATAATAATCATTATCCTAGTAGCATTAGTATGATGCTGTGTGAGGTGTTATATGACAGAAAGAGTCATTCACCTTTATATTGTGATTAAGAGGGCATAATCATTGTTAAAGGCTCAAAATTTATTCAAGATACTATTGATAAGTGAAATTGATCTGTAGTAGAATTTAAGTGACTCAAGACTGCTAAAAGAGTTAGGTGGATCAACATTAAAAATATGGAATATCAAGAGATAGATAAAGTGTTTATGAGAGTATCACCTTGGCAAGATGTGCTTAGGTTAGGTAAAAAGGGGAACTAAGCCTAAAATAATTGGTCCATATGAAATTATTGTGAGAATAGGACCATTGACTTATGAGTTAGTCTTACCAACTAAGATGTCACAGATTCACATTGTGTTACATGTGAGTATGTTTAGGAAATATCAGTATGATTTGACATAAGAAATGAAACTTTTGAGTAATCTGAGAAATATTAAGGAACCAGTTATGATAGTGGGTTATAAGAATAAGCAACTAAAAAACTGAGTGATTCCATCGGTTATAGTTATTTAGAAGAAATTATTCAAGTGATGAAGTTACATAGGAAATAGAGGAGCATATGAGGAAACAATACTCTTGCCTTTTGAACAATCAGGTAAGAATTTCAAGGATGAAATTTATTAAGGGGGGAGAATTATAACATCTCATTTCAATACTAAGGGTTAGGATAAAGGACCCCAAACCAAGATACATGAGAAATAACATAGAGAATATGTGAGTTGCATTGCATTTACATGCATATCACTAGTATAAGCATACACACACGTGATTATTGATATTTGCACACATTACAATGACCGTTCATTCACTCATTTGACATATTTTGGGATAAAAATGATTTTGATGTGATGAAAGGTCTTAAAAATTGTTTTGGTAAGTATATATATTGATTTAAAATTTTTGGTGAAATAAGAGAAAATTTTGGTAATTATGAGTATTTTTGGACTAGGAAAAATGCCAAGTAGCAAGACAAGTGATAAATGGTAGTATAATTTAGTGTCAAATGGAAGTAGAAATTACTGAAAAGTGGCATTAGGATTTAATGACAAGTGTCATTGAAAATTGGGAGAAATTGGATTAAAAATTGGAAGACAAATGGACTGATTACTAAGAGATATGTGGTAGGTTGAATAAGAAGGCATTAACATTTATTTTTGGATATTAAGAGGTGAGTGTCATGACATTTTTAACCTCCATGTTTTTAACCCACGGTGATAATATCTTAAAAGATCAACTTTATGGTCTTTCACTCTCATTTTCATTATATGCTCTCTTTTCTTCTCTTCTTCATTTCATTCTTCATTTTTCTTTTCCACCTCACGACATTTTCTCACCAACCTTCATCACGTTGATTTTGTTCAACTCTTTCGCTTTGTTTCTTCAAGAACATATTATCTCCTTCACCTTATCATATGAAAAAACTAAACTCTCCTTCATAAATGATGATGATCATGTGATTTTTAGGAGTTAGGGTTATGTGATCTTCAACTTTGCAGCTAAAACAAGTAAGTAATATATTATTGTTCTTCTTGGTTTGTTAAATGAAACATATTGATGATGGGTTAGAGCTAGCATGATCATAAAATGGTGATGAAGGATATGTTGTAACGTGGATGAGAAAATAAGTAGATTTAAGTCATATTTTCATATGATGAAGTGAAAATTTTATATAAGAAGGATGTTTATGTAATGTTTTTGAAAAGATGAACTAGGATGAAAATGATGATAAAGTGTTTTCACTGAACAACATCTGTATTTTGGCCATATCTTGATCTGTTGATATCCAAATGGGATTATTTTTTGATTTAGATTAAACTAGATACGTATGGATACAATTTTCATGAAGGAATTGAATTTGAATTCTATCCCTAAGGGTTTTGACATTTAGCGTGAAGTTGAGTACAAGGTGCTGTTGCCGTTTGAGAATAGTCTTTAGTATTTTAGGTATAACTCATAGAATATTGAACCACACTGCATTAACTTTATGTCGTTAGAAATGTAAGACATATAGAAACATTTTTTCGGAAGAAGGTGTTGCCTCAATACCTCATTTGCTATGTCATAATGGTTATAGAAAACTGACCTAAAAACCTATCTTGAAAACAAAATTAAAACACCTAAAACTTTTGGATATGACAACCCACGATTGTGGGAATACAAAAAGGGGCTGAGATGTTCTGTTAACATAACCCACGGTTATAGGAAGCCATCCACGATTGTGGGAATGGTTGTTAAGTTAATTATGCTTATTTTAAGTGATGATTGAAGCAATAAATGGTTAGATACTTTCCTATGGTGCTTTTGGGCTTGAATAAGACTTGAAATGAATCTAATTGATGAAGGATTAAGTGACTAATTGTGTGAAATGTTTAAAGTGATAAATGAGGATGTAACATAGTGAATGAATTGTTGATAACAAAGTACCAAAATATGGGAAAGTATGAGTGTAATGGGAATGAAGGTGTTCATATGATTGTAGTTGTGATTCAAAAAAGATGAGTAATATGTATTAGTAAAGGTGAATGAGAATTGAATATTATTTGATCATATAATGCTAGAAAAGAAATGACGAATGATTGATTTATAATATTAGAATAACAAAGTGTTCTTGAGGTGTAAACCTAAGAATAAGCTAGACACATACAAATTATGATGTTTGAATGATCAAGAGATGTGATTAAGGAAACATACCTAGAATAGTCAAATTGAGCATGCATTATACATTACACACACACACACACACACACACATACACACACACACATATCTGTGTGCGTGTGTACGATTGTATGTTTATATTATTGTGCAAATTAGTAATGTGTGTACAACATGTATTGTATGAAGTTGAGACACAGGATTGAAAGTCCACGTCCAGATGTTTCCGAATCACGAAAGCTAATGCTAATTAGGAGCTATTATGATGGAATTTTCTTATATTTTCTTATGTATTTACATGTGATTTCAATCCTTTTTTTAAGATAAAATGTTCAATTTGTGTTGACTGTTAGGTTGGATTTATTGATATATTTTTGAGACTAAAAAGACAGATTTTCTAAAACAAATTGAAAAGCAATTGTTTAACAAAAAATGGCTATACTGCGTAAAACGCAGTAGCGCATGCGTTTAACGCAGCGCTTTGCATTTATGTTAAACGCAACTAACACTGCGCTTAACCCAACGCAGCTAACGCTGCTGCATTTTAAAAATACTGCAGGGTTTTAAATGGGCATAAGAAGTTTATTTGTTTTGGAGGTCAGACTATAGTGGTGGCAAGAACGAAGCACTAATATGGGAGTGATTAATTTTAATTGTTCTAGCAGGGATAGTGGCGGCACGTAGAGAAATACGAAGAACAAAAAGCTACAAGTCGGGCAAACGCAAAGCAGAGGAGCAAGGCAGGCGTGGAAGCTAAGCAGAAGGAAAAGTATGGAAGAGGTGGTACACACTTATAGCATAAAGTTAAATATGGAAGGCTAGATTCCCGACACCGGTTCAACAGAAATATCGACTCCGACTCACAGTTAAGCTATTTCTATCATTTTAAAGCTATGATTTCTTTTTAGATTGTTATGTTGTTGGTATTGATTTGAATGGTTTTAGTATAAATGCTATTAATATGTTATTTTGACTGTTTATTTTGAACCTATTGCTAAAATATCGATTGTAATCCGTAATCGTTACTTTTGATGTTTGTAAGTAGCGTCTAACGATCGTTAATCGTTAGGAACAACATAACTTAAGGTGGATAACCCGAACATGTGAGGTTACTGTCTATATTGATCGTTTTCTAGTTCGAAATGTGACTGCCAAATTTAATCTAGAGATCGTATCCTAGGTTATTCAGTAGTTAGGTTTAATTAATGATCATATCTTGATGAAATTCAACCTAAGGGAAAACTGAGATTTGTAGAGTGTTCTATTAGTCTCATATCAATAGTTCGAAAAGAATTGTAAAGACTTTAGAATGAAGGAATATGCTTGATTGTGATTAGGCCGAGATTGACCC
>JANQBM010008131.1:0-33309 GCA_025594535.1 Erythroxylum domingense | reverse complement strand
TGCCACCTTCGTGGGGCACGGATCCGGGTATCACTATCGATATCGGGTTCGGGTCCGGCGGAAGTTGGGGTGTTACATTCGATATTATAATAAGTAAAAAATTAATTTATTGATACTTATTTTTAATTCATTTTATTAAAGAAGTGAAGATAACTGGAAATAGTTTCCAATTAAATTTTAAAATTATTTTCAAATTAAATTAAAGTTTTGTTTAGAATATAAATTTAATTCATTTAGGAATCAATAAGTTTAATATAAATTAATTATCCAATGAGTTAGAAATATTATTTTAAATTATGAAAATTAATAAATAGAATTAAACAAAATTTGATATTACACATATAATTGGATTATATATGCATAAGTATCATGTTATATATATATATATATATGAGCTGGAAGTTTTCTGTGTAACTCTCGGAACTTCTTCATAGTGTCTTCGTTTCATGTCTCATTTCATAAAGAACCTCAAAATGGCGCTATTTCATTATATTCCATCTATAGCCCAATTCCATATATATATATATATTGTGTCTATGTGTGTGTTTGCTTACGGTCTTAAAAAGGAGCCAAACTTACCTTTACTAAATTTTACTGCTTTCTTAAACTACCTCACTTCCATTATACATCAGAAAAGGCAAAAAAAAATAATTAAAGTGATAAAGTACGAGAAAATAAACACACCATCATTTGATTATATACCTAACACACGATTAGTGAAGAAAACTTGATACAGAAAGAGTGAATTTTATTAACTCTGTATCTCAAATCTATATTGTACTGTACATAGAGGTTGTTTATATAATTGCGCTAACAACAAGCGGGAAAACTAATAAACTGCTATCTAACTAACTAACAGACTGCTAACTAACTAACTGTCAGTTACATTCAGAGAAGAAGAAGAAAAAATACATGTGATACAATAAATAAGAGAATAGCTACGAGAACTTCAACATCCCCCACTCAAGTTAGAGGTTGGAGAAAAGAAACCAAGCCCAACTTGGCAAGGAGCATCCGGAACAAAGGAAAATGTAGAAGCTTCGTAAAAACATCTGCCAGCTGCAAGCCAGAAGGGATATGAGTAAGAGTGATGAGACCTTCTTTAAATTTCTGTCCGACAAGGAGACAATCTATGTCAAGGTGTTTAGTTCATTTATGAAAGACTGGGTTTTCAGCAATATGTAAAGCAGCCTTGTTGTCACAGTATAAAGGGATCAGAAGAGGGAGGTCGATTCCAAAATCGCAAAAGAGAAAAATTATCCACTGTAATTCACAGACAGTAGATGTCGTGCTACAGTATTCAGCTTCAGCCGTGGACCGGGAAACAGTGACTTGTTTCTTGGATTTCCAAAAGATGAGAGAACCATCAAGATGAATGCAAAAAATAGTAACAGATCGATGAGTATCACAACAAGCTGCCCAATCGACATCGCAATACGCAGTGAACTAAAACTGGGAGGCACAAGGATAGTAGAGACCTGTGGATACAGTATTCTTGAGATAACGAAGAACATGTTGAGCAGCATGCCAATGATGCTCACAAGGAGTATGAACAAATTGACTCAAATGATGGGTAATAAAAGTGAGGTCTAGATGGGACATGTTTAGGTAAAGAAGATGACCAATCAGATGTCTATATTTCGCAAGATCAACCAAAGGTGGATTGCCTTCTGAAGATAGTGTATAAGATGGTGGAAGAGGAGTTGCAGCTGGTTTAGCACCCATCATACCAATATCTTTAAGAATATCCAAGATATATTTTCGTTGGTGAAGATAGGTCCCATAATTGGAGCGAGCGATTTCAATTCCAAGAAAATAGCGAGCATATCCTAAATCCTTGATGGTAAACTACTGATGGAGAAACATTTTTATTGCAATAATATCATCCTCATAAGGTACAGAAATTAGGACATCATCCACATATATGATCAGAACAACAAACCGAGAACCTTTTAACTGGATGAATAAACAAGGATCATGCAATGATTGTCGAAACCCAAACTGAGTGAACTTAGTTGTGAATTCAGTATTACATTCACAAGAAGCTTGCTTTAACCCATATAAGGATCTAACAAGCTTACAAACCTGACCAGGCTAATGTTTACAATATCCTTCTGAAGGGTGCATATAAACATCTTCATACAAGAAACCATGCAAAAAAGCATTATTTATATTAAGTTGGTGAATACTCCAGGCCTTGGAAGTAGCTAATGCTAGAAAGATACGAACAGTAACTTGCTTAGCTACTGGAGAGAAAGAATTAGTGTAATCTAACCCAACCACTTGATTATACCCCTTAGCCACCAAACGTGCCTTAAATCTGTCCACCGAGCCATCAGGTAAATACTTGATTTTATAAACCCATTTTGAACCTATGGGTTTCTTTCCAGGAGGAAGAGAAGTGATGTAACATCTCCTTTACCCACGTTTAGGCTAGAACAGTATATATATGAGAGATTATTAAGAGATTAGAAAATACATTTCATGCTCATGCATTATATGATATGCATATACACGTGAATATTGAATTTTTACACATGAAAATAATTGTACATGTATTCATTGACATATTCCGGGTATAATTGTTTATAAATGTGATTATATTAAGAATTGTGGTTTTTATATGTTAAAAACTGATTTGGAGAGTGTATTTAGTGATTTAGAACTTTTGGTGAATTTTAGGAAAATTTCTAAAAATGTTGGATATTTTTAGACTAGAAAAATACCAAGTGGCAGGACAATTGATAATTAGCAGTAGAAATTAATGTCAAATGACAATGGAAATTTTTATATATGACTTTTGGATTTAATGACCAATGTCATTGAAATTTGAAGACAATTAAAGTAGAAATTGGAATTGATTAGACTAGTTAATATAAGAGTCTATTTCCAACCACTAGAAAGTTGACATATGGCAAGTGAGTCTTTAAACCCAAGACTCCTTGCTTTATTGAAAGACAAATTAATTGTTTTGTCTTTCATTCTTACCTTTCTTTTTCTTCTCTTTGTGACTCTCTTCTCCATCTCTTGTCTTCATTTTTCTTCATCTCCCACGACACATATTCACCACAGTCCACGTGAGCCTTGCTTTCACCCTTCCTTGCTACTATCATCTTTATTCTTCTCAATTCCACTAGAAAACCTAATCCTCCCATCCTCCATGATGATGCACGTGAGTTCTATGGGAAGCTAGGGTTTAGTGTGACTTAAAGAGTTTGAAGATTAATTAAGTTATGCTTTAAATATCATGGGTATGGTTAAATGAAGCTAGAATGATGAGTAAATTAAGAGTGATGACTTGACTTTTTTGCAATGTCATGGGTGATGGATAATTGATGTAAATGTCTTGCTTTTGTATATGTATGATGAGTAATAATTCATAAATTGTTTTAGAGATGTTTTAGAGGTAGAATGATCATCATAATGGTGTTAGGATGAGTGCAGAAAATTGATAATGAATGGTATATGCACATATTTTGTTTTGGTTAATGATCAAATATAGATCATGAATTGTTTGCGACTGATATTGAGTTGAAATGGAGTTGAGAATGAAGATTAAATGAAGTAGAAAAAGTGATCTTTGTACAAGTGGTGTTAGGTGTAAAATCTAGAAAATTGGAAGATGAGTGCTGGAAAATGTAGCAGTAACATGTCCACTGATTATGCTTCTGTGTTTTAGCCATAACTTGTTCTTTAGTTATCCAAATAAGATGATTCTTAATTTGGATTAAACTAGAGACATATGAATACATTTTTTATGAAGACATCAAATTCAAATTCTGTCTTTAAGAGTTTTAAAATTTTGCTTGAAGTTGAGTACTGAGTGTAACAGAAAAATGAAGAAGTGTAGAAAAACATTTCTAATGAAAGTGTATAAGAATATGTTCTATTTTGAGTGTTTTTAGAGATGTTTCAAAATGAGTTTAGAGATAAATAATATGTGTAAGGTGATATCTAGATATGAAAAAGAATCATAAAAATGAAGAGAATGCAGAAAATGAAAATGCAGAAAAATAAAAGAAGAAATGCAGAAAAATGTGAAGGAGATGCGTGAATGATTTTTCTGTTTTGATGTTTGTGTTTTAATCTTAGGTTTTGATTTGTTTATGATTATGTTTGTGTTTTAAGGTGTCTTCACAAAAGTTGTAGATTATTCTCTTGGATTTCAATTGGTATAAAGTTTGTAATTTTTAGATATTGTAATAGAGATATATGAGCTGTACAACTTGGAAGCATGATCATGCACTAGCCAAAATTTCAAATGTACCCAATCTATAGTATTTTGAGCATAACTCATAGAATAATGAACCAAATTGAATGATCTTAGTTTCATTAGAAACTTAAGACAATTGGGAACATTTTTATAGAAGAAATTATTGCTAAATTACTTCATTTTCATTGTCAGATTGATCATGTACAGTAGATCCGAAGGTATGTTTCAGGAAAAAACTGAATTGATGAAATGAGTTATGAATTTTAATTTTAATGGTTTTATTGAGGTATAAACCATAAGTATAAATGATACTTATGTGAGTTTGAAAATATGAATATTTACATGATGAAAATAATATAGCGATATTCGGTATTGTCATGAACATGCATTGTGCACATTTCATATACATACATGTGCATTAACAAACACTTGTAATTGTGCAAAAGTGTGATATGTGTATATTGCCTGATATAGAGGAGCAATTGGAATGTCAACATCCAAATGTTGCCAAAACTTCAAGGTAATAGATTAGGGAGCAATTGGTGAGTAACCTAGATGGTTTCACGCAATTAATTGTTTGCTTTAGAATATGTTTTGAATGATGATATGAATCTGAATTGATTATGTTGATTCCGAACAATGAAGATCCGAGACTTGATGCATGAATGTGATATTGAAGTGCTACTTGTATGTGAATGTGACAAACTAAATGCTTCTTGACATGATTGATTGAATATAAGATATGCATTCCACACATGAATGCATGATCAGATAATGAGAGTTGTGACCTTATTAGCCACCGAAAACTAGGATAAAGCTCTAAATGTGATTAAGAGCCAAAGGCTCACTATATAAAATGAGCCCTGTATCTCTAACGGATAAGGGACAATATAAATAAACCCGATATACACAATAGATATGGGACAGTTTAGGCACTCGGTCACAACGTAATAATTAGAAAAGAGTCACATGAGCATTTCATACACATTTTAATAACTATGTTTGATTGTTTGAAATGCAAAATTGTCTTAACCTTAAGTAAGAATGTGATATATGATAATTTATGCAAAATGCAAAGATGTGAATTATATGTTATATGTGTGATGTGTTGCATGAATAGAGTGAACCATCGATGATGGTTACCTTATTGAGTTCGCAAAAATCACCAAAATTGCAACTTTGACTTTTCAGGACCGAGAGACAATTTTATCTACTGAGAGATGCTACAAGAAGGATAGTCTTGTACTTTTAGGAAGAAGAAGAAATGGCTCAAAGGTTAGTCAGTTGAGATTGGAATATTAGATAGATCTGTTTGTATATTTCCTCTTTCATGTAGTGTATTTTGTATTAGGATATGATGATATTCATATTCAGACGATATTGAAAACTGTCAATGTAAATATTTGGTTTTATGAAATGAAAGGAGAAATTTGGGTTTTAAAATATGGTGCTTTTCATTATGATGTCTTATAAGAAAATAAAGAATGATGATGCCATGTTAAGTGAATGTTATAATTGAACATAGCGCACCATTATTATAGGTTATGTACTGGAATATCCTCAGGAAGTTCCAGTATATACCCTATGGTAAGGGGGTGCTACAAGTGAGCTCCCAAGTCTGATTTTTTTACAAGGCCTCTAATTCATCATGCATAGCTTGAACCTATTTAGGATCAACACTAGCTTGTTTATAAGTTGCAGGTTCTAAGATCATAGATACATTTGCCATAAAACTGATATATGAGGGATCAAAAAGAGAAGTAGAAAGAAACATATTCAAAGGATAAGGCTTACCTGCAGCAACCTTGAACTGAGGAGGAATAACAATGGGATTGACGGTATGGAGAGCAGTAGACATATAATCCCTTAACCATGCTGGTTTGGTAGTAGGTCGAGTGTTGCATCGAAGAGGTACAAGAGGAGAAGCATCATGAGATATGGAAGAAGAAGGTGAGGTTCTATCTTGGGTAGATGAAGTTATCGCAGTAGGAGTTGTAGATATAACATGAGGTAAACTGATAGAAGGTGAAGGTTATGTAATTGATTATGAGATAGACTAATCTTGTATAGGCATGGTTATGGAGCTAGAAGTAGAATCAAATGGTTTGAAAGGAAATATGGATTCATGAAAATGCACATCTCAACTAATGACTATTTTGTGCGCATTGAGATCATAAACTTTAAAAGCCTTTTATCTAGGTTGATAGCCTAAAAAAATAAACTTGAAAAATCTAGTGTCAAATTTATTTTTGTGAGGAAAGGTATTTGTGGCATAACACAAGCATCCAAAAACTCTTAAAGAAGCATATTCAGGGGGACTACTATGAAGTAATTCATAAGGAGTTTTCCATTGAATGGTAGGAGAAGGAAGTCGGTTGATTATGAAAATGGACGTAAGAATGGACTCTCCCTAGAATTTTTTAGGCAAATTGGATTGAAAAAGTAAGGCTCTAGCAATTTGTAATAAGTTTTTGTGTTTTCTTTCCACAACCCCATTTTGTTAAGGAGTGTAGGGACATGATTTTTTATGAAAAATCCCATGAGGTGAGAAGAAGGACTGACATTCATGAGACAAAAATTCAGAACTATTGTATAATCTTAATGTTTTGATTGTGGTATTGAACTAATTTTGAACCATGCAAAGAAAACGTTGAAGGGTGGTAACTACCTGTATCTTATGAGCTAATAGGTAAGTCTAAGTTCCTTTGCTATAATCATTAAAAATGGTAAGGATAAGGATTTTTTATGATACGGTCCCCATATATCTATGTGAACTAACTGAAATATAGTGGCAGAAGCAGTGATACTGGAAGGAAAATGTAATCGATATTGTTTGGCAAGAGGACAAATGTCACATTGTGGAAAATCAATGTTTACTACTTTGTCAAAAAAATGCAACTGACTAAGTACATTTGGAGAAGCATGCCCCATACGTTTGTGCCAAAGAAGAAATGTGTTGACAGCATTTTTATTAGAGGTAGAAGCTATGGCAGAGGAACGTTCATATGGAGCAAAGAAAAAAGAATTACAATTGTTTGTAGTAGGCTTACAAGTATCTGCATGAAGGTCTTTGGGATTGAGCACATACAACTGTCCAACCATCTTCCCTATAGCCAAGACCTGCTTAATCTGTAGGTCCTACAATTCACAATGGGACGGAAAAAAACAGAAATTTGAGTTTTCCAGTAGCACACAATTTGTTATCTGATAATAAATTATACTGAAATGAGGGTATATAAAGACAGTCAGTAAGAATGATAGAATTGGATAAGGACACATTCCTAATATGATGTAAAGATTTTGTTGAGCCATCTAGTAAATGTAATGAAGTATAAGAGGTAACAGGTTTGGGATTAAGTAGAACAGTAAAATCACGACACATATGGTTTGAAGCTCCAGTATCTATGATCTAAGAACCTGGTGCCAATAAATTTGCATTGCTGAAACTAAAATGATTCACAACCGTACCTGAGAAGTCTGAAAATTAAGTCATGTTCACCATATTACTTTTTGCTGCTCCTTTTCCTTTAATCATTCTATTAACTTCTTGATTTATGAAGTCCTGCAACCTTTGGTTTAGATCATTAGTAAAAGAAAAATCCTTACTTGATTGTATGTCAATAAGTGTCTCAACCAAATGAGCCATGTGATTATGGTGGTTCTTCTCCTTTGATCTTGCCTCCATTAAATCCTTGTACTAGTCTGGTGTTCCATGTAATTTAAAACAAGTGTCTCGGATGTGTCCTATGAAATTGCAGTGTGAGCAAACAAAAGTACACTTGTCAACTTTCTTAGTCCCCTGTGATTTATTCCCATAACATCCTTTCTTTCCTCCAAAAATTTGATTGCTTGTGGACTGGGATTGTTTCCCAAGATTTCTATGATTAACCAACATTGCATTATTATCCACAGGTTCTCCAAATATAGTGTGAACCTTCCTTTGTTTTTCAACACGTAAAATCATTGAATACGCCTTGTTTATATTAGGAAGAGGATCCATAATAAGAATTTTATTTCGAATATGATCATAACTATTGGTTAATCCTATGAGAAACTGAATCAGTTTTCCAGAAGAAGCATATTCAGTCATCTATTTGGCTGCACCACACATACACTAAGGAAAAGGTTGCAAGCACTGCAACTCATCCCAAAGCCTTTTTAATTTTGTAAAATATTATAAGACTGATCGATTACCTTGCAAAATAGATCCTATCTCCCTCTGCAGTTGATACAATAGAGGTTTGTTGCATTCACCAAATCGTTCTTCAAGTTATATCCATAACTCTCTAATAGATGAAGTGTATGGAAAAGCCTCAACAATATTCTTTGAGATGGAGTTAAGTAACCATGATTGTACCATGGAATCAACTCCGTTCCATTGTTCAAACAACTCAAAGTCCTCATCAGGTGGAGGACATTTTCCATTGATAAACCGAGTTTAACCTTTGCACCTAAGGCAAGCTTCATGGATCGGCTCTATGACATGTAGTTATTTCTAGATAAAGGTGTAGAAACCAAGACCATACTTGGATTATTAAAATTCTGAAGATACAAAGGATCTCCATGGTTGATGGATGATGATCATCCAAATTCATTCCTTTCAACATCATGATTGCGTTGCATATTTCCCATGTAAAAAAAATTCCGGGGGCTATCTAAATAATGGCTCTAATACCATGAAGAAAACTTGATACAGAAAGAGTGAATTTTATTTAACTCTATGTCTCAAATCTGTATTGCACAATACATAGAGGTTGTATATATAATTACGCTAACAACAAGTGGGAAAACTAATAAACTGTTATCTAACTAACTAACAGACTGCTAACTAACAAACTGTTAGTTACATTCAGAGAAGAAGAAGAAAAAATACATGTGATACAATAAATAAGAGAATAGTTACGAGAACTTCAACAATTAGTTATATGAGTCACAATTAAAAATATTATCACTCTAGAAAAAACAAAACCTAAGATATTAATTAGCTTAACCCTCTAAATCTCTAATGGAGTCGCCATAGTTGTCATTGATATATAAAACACCCCCTAAATAAAAAAGGATGACTAGAGAAAATAAAATGCAATGGAGTTGTCACTTTACCTTGTTAAGACAAGACGAAGAATCCATAACAGAAAAGGAGCTATCATATCCTAAAATAGAAAATGAGTTTAAGGTCTAGTTATAAAATAAGGAAGGTGTTAGACCTCCTATATTACCCACATAAGTAGTGACCTAGATTTAAAAAAGTCAAAATTTTGGGAAATTAAAAGAAAATAAATTTAGATGTAGATTTAGAAAGCATTCTAAGGAGTTAAAATACACACACAGATGAATACCTAGGAGTTTGTATTCATTCCTAAGGTTTAAAATAAAATAATAAACTAATTTAGGGTATGAAAATGAAATCATATGATTTAATGACTATGAGTTTATGATTTTATCTAAGGCCTAAAAAATAAAGTGGAATGCATATAATGAATCATAGAACTTAGAAAATAAGATGAAAATCTAGAATAATATTTTAGGTTTGGTATTAAAAATGGAGTGCATAGAATGGAACTTAAGGATTTTAATGAATTTGAGTCAGATTTGTTTTTGGGCTTAAATTGGACTTCATTTAAAGAATTTAAGCTTTCATTTTTATAATTTACCATTTTATTACTCATTTTAAAAGGTGATCCCTATCTCTCTTTTTCTCTCATTGGACCTTGTAATCATCTTAAAACAAAAAAGAAATAAAAATAGAGAAAATAGAGGAGAACATCACTTTTTAAATTGATCTGAAGGATTGAACTCTTACATTGAGTGTTCTCACACTAAATGTATGACCTAATTTTTTAAAAATTAAAATCATCATTTTAAATTAAGTTTATTCAGACCAAAATCCAAATAGGTATTTATCATAAACATGATCCTAAAAAACATGCTATTAATTTAATGGGATCAAAATGAAAATATTGAATAAATGACATAATAATTCACATTGCAAAAGGAATAAAAAATGTAATGTGTCAAGTTTAAAGTTTGATATTTGATATAAATTGCTTCTTATTTCACAAATCTTTTTTAATCTACTTCAATGATGTCTAAATGTTACTTATTTTTATTGCAAAAGGAATAAAAAATGTAATGTGTCAAGTTTAAAGTTTGATATTTGATATAAATTGCTTCTTATTTCACAAATCTTTTTTAATCTACTTCAATGATGTCTAAATGTTACTTATTTTTGTATTTATTTTTCATATGTTGATTTTTTATTTCTCCTTAAGGAAAAATAAAGAAGAGCTGAAATTTTGAATATAAAAAATCTATCAAGAAAATTAATAATAATATTTAAAAGAAAAGAGGGGAGACTTATCTTGGTTATTAGAGCTAATATTTGCATTCTTTGTATAATATCCCTTAAAATAAAGCTAAGTTGTATATAAAGAGGAAGGATTGCAACAAAATTACATAGTCAAGCAAAATTTTCTAACAATGCTTATGTGATGGTCCTTTACTTTCATGTCTTATCTCTACATCATTACCTACCATATAAGCCTATATAAGAGCCATATGATCATTATAATTGTATAATACTAGCTAACCCCTTTTTTATTAATTAGAATTTTCTCCAACTTTGGATTTATTATATTCTAAATCAATACCTCCTAAGTTTGACGAGGTTCTCCTCTGCATCTAATGTCCTAATCATCCACACTTTGATCCTATAAATCGATTGCATATAGTTAACTTTATCCTTTTCTCGATATGTTAATGTTTTTTGTATTCAATAAGGTAGCAAAGTGAATGTATTATTTAAAGTGAGAGAAGTTGTACCTTTTTTCATAACATGATCATTTGATGATCTTATTAGTTTATGTCGTACAACCAATTAGTTATTTATGGTTTTTTGATATAATCAATTAAAGACATTCTTTATCTTAATATTTGTTTAATTAACTTATGTATAAGATAAATATACATTGCAAATAAAATTATATTGAGATCATAATTATGAGATTCATATTGCATTTATGTATTATTCATAAATTGTTCCAAGTCATTGTTCTTAAGACTGGATAGTAATATAATGTAAAAAGACTAACACACGTTATGTTTTTTTCTTATAAAGGAAGTTGTCAATCTCATAGACTAAAGTATGGATATACTTAAATAAACGTGTGGATACTTGTTAAAAAATAAGTTCACTAAAGAACCCCATATAAGAAATTCGTTTGGAATATTACTTATATGATGATGGAAATTCTCAATATAATGATTGTATAAGTGATCATTTGACTCAAGATCTCCAAAGTTATCTCGTATAAGGATTTTTATGTTTTGATACTACTTATAACTTATTCTAGTCAAGGGTAGCTCAGTCAGTAGTCATTGGATATAGCATGAACTATGAAGGTAGTTGAGTGATCAATATATGATTCAGCACTCTAAAGTAATCAGGGAAAATATTTTATTGTTCTTGATTAGAATTGATTTGGAAAATCTTTGACCAAGTTGGAATGTACCTTTGTAAAATAGCTTACAAATGTCCTTGATTGAATCAATTACTAATGGTGGAGAACTAACATAGTTAGACTCAAATAGAGTAAACATTAATTTTATACTCTATGTTTAATCAGAACATTGAATGATAAAAGGATTAAATTATACCAAAAAATTATGCACAAGTCAAAACTACTTTGACTTTTCTAAATATTTAGGTGGTCATGGTGTGTTGTTAGACATTAATCTTGATCTGTAGATATAAATTGTTTAATTAGATAATTAAAGATAAAATAAAGAAGCTTAATTTATCTAATCATAAATATGATTTAGACTTATAATTTAAATCCATTGTCAACATATTTAGGAACCTAATGAATCATACACAAAGAATAGGTTGAAGAAAGAAAAAAATATTTTAATTAAGTTGAACTTAATTCTAAATTTTGAGAAACTTTATAATTAAATATCAGATATTTAATAAATAACGATCAATATAAGATATTGAATTTTATTTTGGCATAATTAATATTTAAAAAAAATTAATTGTAATTCTAATTAATGTTTAATTGAAATTAGAATTTAATTTAAATTCAATTACTAAAATTTTCAAAACGTATTATAAATAGACTTAAGATCTAAAGAAACTAGCACTCCTTACCTTACCCTTTGTGCAATAGTTCTAAAATTCTCTCAATTTGTTCTGTGGATATCATTAGGTGTTAAATACTTGTACGACTAGATTAATTAAGATTAATCAATTTCATAAACTATTCGAGACAAATGACAAGAAAATAATCAAGCTTCTTAACAAGGCACAAATTATGATTTACACTTTATTATAATTTATGTATTAATTATTTTACAAAATTTGAAGTAATATTAGCTGTTGAAAAATTAAAATACGAAAAGGTTTAATAATTATTATGTTTCGAGTGAAATTGGATCTCATCCTAATTTCCTAAATGAAGGTGTGAAGGTATACAATAAACATGAAAGTTGTTTTCCATGATCCGTATCTTCTCCACAACCATTATATGCTTTGATTCTATTATAAAACAAGGACAAGTCAAAACTAAGTTCGACAAATACAACCCCTACTTCCATGGCAATAAAACCATTCATATTCTCAAAAAAAATAAAAAACCATTCATCACTTCAATCTTCGAGACCATCTTCACTTTGACCTTTGTAAAGTAACACCATACTCTCCACATGGGTATCAATGAAAGAAATTTCTGCCACTGGTGGATTCATGAGGAAAGTTCGTGTTCTAACATTTGTTACATAATCTTGGCCACCAAATGATACTCGATTGAAAGGAAGAGAGTTGAGTCCTTTGTCGATCTGAATTCCAAGCTGCTTAACTTCAGCACCGTCTATGTCGATTGAAACTATTTCTGAATTCATTTCTGCTAATATCTCTCCATTTTTCCTGAATCCCATTATCCTTAGCATCTCTTCTCCTTCAAGTGGTCTAGTTTCATATTGGGAGCTTGTAGAGTATTTCCAGGTCTGGAAATAAAGCTGACATCTTATCGAAAACCAAATTCAGGGAAACAGTATAGAATAGAAGCAAGCGGACGTAGAAGGGTGAAGGCTCACATTAAACTCCCAAAGTCTCTGCAGAATACGAAGAAAAAGAAAACGACGAGCATAAGTCGATGGCAATCCTAATTTATATCGATGCGATAACACCGCAATTATAATTTTTAGTATGGACCATTTCATGATTTCCATTGGAATCATCGGAAAAGGGTTGCACCATTAAATTTTGACAGACCATTAAAATCGAATCTCGGACGGAGTCATGAACACATGCCTTCTTCATTTTGCAACCAAATTGTCACTTATATTAGTAAAATTCCAAAGAGATCACCTGCCTTGGCATCGTAACTATCGACATGAATCAATTATTATATGTAATTTGTTGAAAACGTGAGTTATAGTTGCCCACAAGCCTGATGGCATTGATAAACGTACGTCTAATGTTTAATTTACGTTGAACACTTAAAGAATCTTACAATAAAAACCTGAATAACATAAAAAAATTGAATAGTATTTATGAATATTAATTTATGCACATTTGCTCTTAGATTGCTTGAGAAGATTTGTCTTGTGCGTTTACTGCTTAGTATCAATTCCTATTATAGGTAATGAATACAACAATTTGATACCAAGGAGTAGAGTCCAAAGTCATTGTTGCAAGCAGGCTTTTAAGTATCGTTTCTACCAGTCAAAAAATGATACTCAAGCTTTTGATACCATATTGGTTACGAATATAAATCAAGTACTAGATGGTTCCCGAAATACCATCTTAGTTATTTTGTCAAATTTGTAAAATAAAAAAATCAAAGAACCAAATTGAAAAAAATATATCTATTACTTGTAACTTAACCATAGCAACTTCCACTTTCACGTAATCGGGTTGGAGGACCCATTATATTAGAGTGTTTCAATTCTATATTATTTAATAAAATAAAATAAGAAGTTGTTATCCGAAAAAGATCTGATTACAGCTAGTCACACCTCAGTCTCTCGTACTCCACACTCCGCAAATAGCGGCCACCACACGCCTTCGACAGAAAACAACACTAAAGAGTGAAGAGATAAGACCAACCACCACAGAAGAGAGAAGAAGTACCATTAGCGTCTCCAGACAGTAGATCCCTCCACCGTCATGTTTCCAAGGATCTAGCTTCTCCCCCACATCTCCAGCTTCTCTGACCTACCCTCCTCACATCGCCAAACTCCAGATCTACTGCCATGCTAAATCATTCTCTACCAATCGTCGCACCCCTCCTCAGTCTTCATTGCCACCATCAACTGCCTCATTGCCTCTAGCAATCTTAGATTGTGAATGTGTTTTGTGTGGACTGTGGACTATGGTGTGGAGCGGTGGAATTTTTATTTTTTTTTTGCTTACAAGGGAAATCTCATCCTAAGAAAAGAAAGCTATCGCTTGGCTTGGGGTACACCGTCCTATGGTTGTCCTTATGAAGGGACTCTAGAACTAGTATCGGAGGCTCCTGAAGGATGTGTAAGCCTGGGCTGGTGAGGGCAGCGAGGATAGCTAGGGTATCAGCACACTGGTTCCTTTCTTGATGTACATGTTGAAGTTGTACCTCCCAATCCCGTAGGAATAAGTCGCGAGTACCTGCCAACAAAAAATTAATATCATCAAGGCCTGGAGTCGAAGAGGATAGAAGATTAAGAACATCTAAGGAGTCCACTTCGAGCAAAAGCCTCCGATACTCCATTGCCCAAGCTAGGGTGAGGCCAGAGTGGACCCCCTAGAGTTCGGCCATAAGGGGTGAACTTCTTCCAATACGATGTAGAAACCCACCACATCATTGACCGTGCCAGTCGCAGATTAATCCACCAGCTGCGGCCTCAGTCGATGTCAGTTTGACCGCTCCGTCAGTGTTCAACTTAACCCAGTTTTTCAGTGGCTTAGACCACACCACTGGACTACCCACCGGTAAGCTCTGAGCTGAAAGAACGCTACGCTCAATTGTCCTTGCCTTGACTATCCATTTCACAAACTCCTTTACTACTTTCGCCCCATCCTCTGGCCAAACGAAGTCTGCGTCAAAGATACTTTTGTTTCGCCAATGCCAAAGCATCCAGCAAGCGACACCAAACAGAGTAGCTCAATCCCCGTTTGTATCCGGAGATTGTCTCAGAAGATTAGATTGGACCCAGTTCTTCAGGGCAGGTCAGAAAAATTTCGCTGTAACTACATCCGAGGGAAAGGTGTGCCATAAGGCACACACTCTCGGGCAATCCCTGATGGCATGAAGGATAGATTCGTCCTGGCCACAAGTGGGGCAACTGTTGTCGGTCTCAATGTGTCGTGTTACCCAGTGCTGATTAGTCAGAAGTTTGTTCTTGGTCATTAACCAAAGAAATGAGCAGATCCTTTGAGCCCCCCCCAATGAACCGGAGAACTATCCCGGATATGTCCTTCAATTAACGCATAGGCGGAAGCCGTCGTGACCTTCCTATGTACAGTGTGAAACAAAATCTATAAACTGTAGTAAGAATTTAAGATGGACAATAAACACATTTTAAATTGGGTTAATTATAAAAAAATCTTCAACTTTACTCACTAGCTTTCGCCTCTAGCCATGGTGAGCGCCTCTCCACACTGCTCGCATTCACTGCATGGGTTGTATGGATTTCATGGTTCATGTGCGATTCTCTTTAGCTACCAATCGTTGTTTGTATTTCTTCTCTGTTAGTTCTCTTTTTGCTCTCTACCCTACCATATCTAACATTTTAACTTACACAACCTTTCCTCACACACATTCCTTAATCTTCATAAGGTAGCTGCCTTCCTACATTTATTCTGCATCCATTAGCCTACTTTAGTCCTTGTATCCATTGGGCCGGGGCTCGAAGGGCACACAGGGAAACGATACGTCCCAGACAAACCAGTATGTCCCAGACATACGACAACACCACTCTTCAAACAACACCTTACAGGAGATTATACATTACCCAAAGGTGGATTGTAGACTACTGACTCTTATAAGTTCCAGGTATGATGACCGAGACACAACGCCCTTTCTCTCCACGGGTTTAAACTCTCAAGGCTTTCTTCTTAGGAACCTTACCTATAGTATTTAATCTCTTTCCCTATTAGGTCTAATCTCATATAGCGGATTTGTTTGGTGCAATCCTGGACTGTCAAAGACTTTCTGATATATAAGATTCTCATAAGAGGGGAGTGTAGAGCATACTTATCTCTATACCAAGACTGATAGTAACATTCACTCAAGACTCAAGCTTTCAGGAGAAGGAGAACTCAGAGAGAATATATCACACTCAAACACATATTCATATTACTAATGATATTTCAACTCTTTTTGTTTCAACTCTTGTCTTCTTAAAAATGAAGAGAAGTCTTGCTTTTATAGGCGAAGCAAAGGACATAAAGGTAAATCTACCTAAAGACATACTCATTAGAACCTTAGAAAAGTAAAAGACAATCATTACACTTTATCAAAGGTACTTTTCTAAAAGCAAATAGTAATATGATAAGAAGGAATCTGGAATAGTAGTTTGTGGGCTACAAAAATTCTTCTTTATCAAAATACTCAAAAGGAAAAAGACGTGTTCTACTTCAAAGTGATAAAATAAGATCATGACTATCATCTGTCAAGGCCATGTCATTATCAATTTGTTTAAGAATATGGCCGATTTTAGTTGCAGTCCATTAAGCAAATCCTGGGCTAGTAATGGGCTCTTACATGGGCTCGTGAATTGGACTAGATAGCCTGCTTGAAACTGTAGAGTGGCGATACGTTAGACAAAAGACTTCACCAACTTGAATATTAATAACATTAGAGGGATCTACTGACGTCCATTGGTCAACTGATGGGAGAATAATTGGTGTAAGCATAGCAGTTTCTCCAAAGTATGGTCCAAAAGATGTGCAAACATTCGAAAGAGATGAATTCGAAAATTGGTTGAGTTAGTCCAAGAAGTAATGTAATTCTTCCATTGATTTTGTGGATTCTGCAGACAAATCAAGAATAGTTTGCCAGCGATGAATGTGATTCAATATGCACAGATGTCCTGTGGTACTCATACAGTAGGGATGTAGATAGCATAAGCTTTATGATCAAGTAAGACAGTGTCCCATAGATGATGATGTGTCAGAATTTGAGACATATCTATACGCCATTTAGAGAGTGGTTGGAACCATTCTAAGAAAGTCCACAATTTGGTGCAAGCTTTCTAGCTTCAGAAAGTTTCTATGGATGTGTGGCTTTCAGAGACTTAAGATCAGTGAATGGATTGAAGAATGATCGATATCTGAGGCCTGTGGGTAGGATCTGTAAAGGTAAGGCTTTACTATATACATCCATACTAATCATAACATCTGGGCCAGTTAGATTAAGTCCAAGCATTTTAGTCCACATTGTACACTTTGGAAAGAATCGTATTTCGATTCTTTTTCTTATAATATCCCCGATCTTAAAAGCATTTCCATCTGCTGCTGTAAAATATTCATCATGTGATGTCCAAGTTTCAGAGTGTAAAATATTGGACTTTATAATCATACGGTTGGATCCAGTATTCATAAACCCAATAGCTTTGATGGGTCTATCATATTTGCCTTGGAGAAAGAGTTAGATCTGGACATATGGTCTTTGAACTATAGTACAATCTAACTTCATACAGGTCTACTGCTGTAGCATGTATAGAGAATCATATGATGATTCCTCTTCAGATGTTGAAACAGTAACAGCAAACTTAGTATCTTCATCTTCAGTTGATTGTTCCTCAATAAGATCTTCAAAGTTATTGGAAGGAAGAATAGGCAAAATAGATTGCATTTGCTTCAATATAACTAGACAACTTTTTTGTTTTTATGATGACATGTTCATGCAAAGTGACCTGGTTGTCCACAAAGAAAACATCTTTCAGGTTTCTGAGAAGGATGTGATCTTTTCTTGAAGAATCGAATAGAACGTTGTTTTCTTCCATCTTTTCTCACATATATTTTTCTTAAAGGCTTGTAGCCTTCCATCTGTCTGTGGAACTTTCTGTGATGATAAATTGGTCGGTAGTACTCTTTCTTCTTGGTACTATAGTCACATTTCGTCTGATCTTTGCACTTAATCTGAAAGTAAGGCTTCTTGCAAGCCTGTTTGAGAATAGGACCACCTTTAACAATATTCTTGAATAAGATATGTTGGTCACACAACTTATCAAGAGAAGCTAGAGTAAGCTGGTAAATTTCTCCAAGAGATATATTAGCCATATCTCTTTGCAAAGGAGTTATGGTCCTTTGTAACTCCAGTTGTGGTTGATCTGGAAGGGGTGAGATAAAAGTATAAGAAAGATTAACATCATTCGATCCATTCAAAAGATAGTACCTTTCCGTCATACATTTGTAATGCTTTTGGATATCACGCTTGTCAAATGAACAGCATTTCATTACAAAATACTCCTAACGGATCTATTTATCAATCAGCTGAAAGTCACCAATGAATTATTTATGAATAATTCCAAGAAGAGCTCCGGCTGTAGTGACTTGGATGTACTACATGCATTGATATTTGCTTATACTCTGCCACCATTCTCCCAAAGTAACAGTGAAATGAGAAGTGAATTCAGAAAAAAATATCTGGTAAAGGATTATTAGGTCTATTTATTTGTAGATCTATCCATGCACCGAATTCATGCAGTCGATCTCTCTATTTCTTTGGTGGAAGATCATTACAAGTAAACCAAGGACCTGAAGAAGGTTTGGTTTGTGTAGTAGCCTATGCAGCTGGCTCAACTTGTGGTGCTCGTACAGGTCTAAAAGGTTCAGTACCTGTGGATTCTACTTCACTTATTTCAGATTCTATATCAACTTCAATTGGTTCAAGCATAGTCATCAAAACTTACGCTAAGTCTGATAGATCAACTAGTTGGGATGAACTGCTTTCTGATTCCTCAAAAACTGTAGTTGAGGATTCAGTCTTCTGACTGGAGGTTTCGGTATATCTTGCTGAGACTTTAGAGGTTAGTTCGGAGATTTCAAAGGCTCCAAAGTAAGCGTCTGATGATTTATCTAATTGATTAGATTGAGAAGATTATTCTACTGCAGTCATAGGCTCAAGAGTTGCAATGAACTCTGTCATGAGCGCTTTGTCCTTCCTAGTAGAGGTAGAAGGATGAGACTTCGATAGAGAAGTACGAGAAGTATGGATCTGTAACTATTTACTCCACTGATTAACTGGTTCAGGTTTTTTGTATAAAGATGATGGCCTATAAATCTTTTCAGGCTTAGGCTTAGATTTATGCTTTTTCGACTTTACTTGAGCTGCCTGTTTTGCTTGAGTTGTCTGAGGTTATATGTACTTTCTAATCAAAGGAAAATTAAACTTGAATACCTTTGAATAGTCAGTTTCTTTTGGATACTTTTCATACATAGGAAAAGCATAGAATGGCTGTATATATGGAAATACTGAAGAGGACGAGCCATATACAGCTTTAGACTGTGCAGGATGTATATCAACTTTCATTTGTCGCACAATTCCTCATATCTTCTCGATTTTTCTACATTTGTTGTCAAATTCATAACCCATATAATGTATGTCAATGTAATGCCGAAGTTCAGCATCAAGTTATTTGATTTAAGTTTTGTAAGATTGATACATTTGTTGGATCTGCTTAGAGACTACGTCAATTTTTTAGTGAGTAGCATGTGTCTGTTAACTAATTCCATCAAGCTTAGAATCAATCCTTCTAAGAACTTTGTTTTGTGCTATTGCATCAGATGTTTTTTAGTTTAGAACTTCGTCAGATGGATTAAACATAAGTGTACCTTGTGAAGTTATTCCTGAGGCTTGGAAATATAGGCTAGAGATAACCCTTGTTAATTCATCAGTACTCTTTTGTAATGGAGGAAAGTCTTCCTCATATGGTGCTATCATCATGCACGAAATAGGAGTATGAGTCATAACAGGAACTGATGGCTTTGTGTAATAGCTAAAAGATTTCAGCATCTCTCAAAGAGATCTTGGTCTAGATCTTTCAATAGTTAGACCAATAGATTTGTTGAATTCTTGAGATCTGAGGATTCCAGATGCTAGATCTAGATCTGCGTCATCCTTGATGGATGATATGGTTGCAAAGGCACACATTTAGATTTAGGCTTTTTCTTCTTCCTTCGTTTTCGATAATGATCATCATCATCGTCACTATCTAACTCAGGGTTGAGACAAACTTCATAATCGGGTTCGCACATAAAAGGGTCAAAGTCCCATACAAAATGTCCACGATGATGGCTAACATAAATTAGATCTCCGTTAGATTTGAAATAATGTATTGGAGGACTAGATTTACTTTCCTCGTGTGAAAATATGGGCTGAATCATAAATATACCCATAGGGTAGAAGAACTTGTTGAATCTTCACTGGGCTTTATGTAGATGGTTTTCACAGTTCCATCTGTGAGTGTCTTCAAAATCGGTGGAGCTGTTGTATGAAAAGAGCATCGATGAGGCACATTGAACACCTTTCTGTAGTTAGTGATACATTCAGTAGGCATGAACTTTTCAAGCTCTACTACTGGTAGTTACTTCGGGATCTGAAAGAAAGTAGTCTGATCATTAGAACAATCAACAATCATGTAAAGTGCATCCCAAGTAGAATTTGGAAAATTAAGGTCCAAATCATGATTCTGCAGACGATAAATCATCTAGATGTAGAGTAGCCATGATGGTTGTAGGATCTTGATCTACTCCAGTAATCTGGATCTGAACTTGCAGTCGTTCAGACAAAGTGGGATCATCCAACCTGATGTTAAGATCAGGTGCTATTGTTAATATGACACTTCTATTATTGAGAGTAGTCAGCAAGATAACAATCAAGGCATTTTGGTACATTGTATAGGCAGTGTCTAGAAGAGATATCCTAGCTGTAGCAGGTATTGCCTTTCTTCCATGAAGTGTGAGAACAAGGCATATAGCCCCTACATGAAGATGTGTATGGTTGTGCTCTCTCCAAAAAGAGATCAGCTCCTTTGGTATTTCAAGCTTCACTTATTATTCTGCTATTGTAGATATGAGACCACACTATTCCAATCGAGAACTCTGGATGATTTCCTTGACTTAAGACGAGACGTAGACAAGATACTACGTATACTCTTTTTATAAGAACAATCACGAGAATATATATTATATAGAATCAACAAAGGTAAAGAAGACTCGCAAATATGATTTTCTACAGGAACATCAGTAATTTCTACTAGGTTTTCTATTTTATTAGACAACATACACTTAACACTAGAAGGTAAACTAGATATAGACAAACTTGAAGATAAATGAATAGGGTCGTGAGACAGTTTCCATATCTTATGGTTCTCTCCCTACTCACTAAGTCTATAACTGAGATAGAATGTTATTGCCTATCAAGATACGAACGAGGGTTATTACCTCACCGCCAAACCATGACAATGGTTATACCACTCTTGCCACCTGCCAAGATGTGACAATGGCTCTGATACCACATCGAGGCCCTAAAGAGCACATAGGAAAAGGATACATCCTAGATGTACCAGTATGTTCCATCTTACTACACCTTCTATCACTATAGATATAGTTGGTCTATCTTCTGAGTAGAATGTAGATATAACTCAAAGGAATTCGGAAGAAAAAGGTTTAGCTTGCTGGAAATCCAAAACCTAAGATGAAACTGAAATTTTTCCTACTAAGTGAGGTTGCAGACCAGAGGATTGTTTCTCCACCTGTAGAGATCCTCAAAGTAGGTGCTAGCAGATGGACTTCCATCTTATTAGGATTTTTTCTAGATAAAAAGGTGACATTCCTTGATATAAAGCAGTGGGCTTAACACTATGATAAACAGTATGGATTATTGAAGGTATTTGTTAATAATGATGATGTTTATTTGTTTAAATTCGCTACCCCTGAAGATGTTAGGAAGATTATATAAGCTAGTTCATGACATGTGTTCAATTAACCTTTACTTCTCTAGCTTTGGAGGCCAGGTATCAAGCTTGAAAAGCTCAAATAAGAGAAAATACCTATATGGATATGTATCCGTGAGGTACCTTTGAAATATTGGACACAAATGGGTTGAGTCATTTGCAAGTTATGTTGGAAAGCCTATATCGATGGATCAAGCCACTATTGAAACAAAAAAAGAGTGAATTTCGTAATAATATATTTTCTAGTCACTGCTATGTTTAAATTACCTAAAGTTATACCTTTTATAATACTCAATGAGGACTTACAACCTATGAAGATCAATTGAGGGTATCCTATATATGGACACCTTAGCCCTTTGTTAAGAAAATCTGGTGACCAACAGGTAAAGATTTATAACAGGCGATTTTCAAGAACCAATAAAGAATGTACATCATGCTTCATTGCAAAATAGAAATATTCCTATGCATATACAAGGCGGTAGTCGAGTTTAGGATGCTCTTAATGTCAGAGAGGTTGTTAGAAACAAATACGATCTTTTAACTTTGAACAGTGGTGTACTTAAGCTAAAAGCCTCTAAAGAAAACCAGATTCTAACACTAGTCATTTGGAGAGTGATCGCGCCAGAGACAAAGAGGGGTTTAATGTTCATGAGTAAGTAACCACCATTGTAAGCGTAATTGGAAGGTTTGGAATCTTAAATTTAAATTGTCTTATTAAACCTGTTGAGGTATCTTGTATTGTTGGCAACGTTGTCTATTAAGTGATGTATAAACAAAATGGTTTTGAGAATTCACCAACTATTATTTTTTTAGATCAATCAGTTCTAATGCCTACTACTACTGAAGTTGAACAAATGACTCATAAATTGAACATCCCTGAGACACCAAAAGTGATTAATGGTGCTAATCATTCAGGTCCAATAGTTGATGCCATTGATAATCAATCTAGGAATTCATATCAACAATTTGAAACGGTTAATAGGAGGAGGTTCAATAAAAAAAAGGACTCCAAACAAGGTACTAACTCAATGGAAATTCTCTCCTGGAATGTTAGGGGTGCTAATACCCCTACTAAAATGCTACTTATTAAAAACTTAGTTATACAAATAAAGTTCAAGTTGTTGGTTTTTTTTAGACAAAAATTAGAAAAGGAAATGACATCTTGCTCAAATACTTTCCAGCTATTTAGAAGGAGATTACTAATCCTAATCTTCACTCAAGTGGATGAATAGTTATACTACATGATTCATCCATGATTTCTGCTTGCACAACATTCATTTCTGAGTTGTTGATTAATCTAGAGATATTAGATAAGTGTCAAATCAATCCATCTGCACTTTCTTTATGTATACATTCAATACATCTTACTAGAGAAGTTTTCTTTGGAATTAGGTCAAGGATTTAGAAATCTCCATAAACATTCCCTAGATTGCTACAGGGGATTTTTAACTCAATATTGAAGTTAGACAAAGTAGAAGGTTCCAAATCTATGATAATTCCTTGTATAGACCTAAGGAAATGTGTTGAAGAAGCTCACCTGGTTGATATTCCAGCTGGAGGTAATTATTTCACATGGAGTACTAGGCAGCATAAGGCAAATTTCATTTGGAAAAAGCTTGATAGAAGCTTAGCTAACATTCAGTGGATGGTGAGGTTCCCTAATTGTTATTCTATTTATCTTATTAGCATTCTTTCAAATCACTCTCCTATTATTACATAAACATGAGATACTCATCCAAAGAGGCCTTTTCAATTCAATAATATTCTATGTAAGCTGGCAGATTTTGTTGATGTCTTATGAAGAGCTTTGAGAACAAGGTTTAGGGGGACTAAGCAATACAACCTCTTCAAGAAATTGAAGTTGATGAAAATGGAAATTAAGACATTATTCAGGAGCAACATAGGCAATATACATCATTTACTGAACACCGCAAAAGGCAATTTAGAAAAATTTTAACAAAATATCTATAATAATCCTAGTTCTTCTCATTTGCTGAAAATGGAGAAAATAGCTATCCACGATTACTCCAAAGCTTTATAGTTTGATTATTCTCTCATGAAACAAAGATCTAGACTCCAATGGATAAAAGATGGTGATAGAAATAACTATGAGTTTTATGGATAAATTATTGGGATGAAAGTTGTCAATATAATTATCTCTCTTAAATTAGATGATGTGTAGATGAATTATGATGATCAGTTACTAAAAAAGGCTTTTAAATATTTTCTGAATTAATGAATAAACCCTCAAAAGCACATTCTTCATAAACTCTTCTCTAGAAAATTTTACAAGGTGGATTGTCCTCTTAAGAGGCTAATTTTCTCATTCAACCTATTACTATTAAGGAGATTGAAGAATCACAGAAATCCCAACACTAAAAAAATCTGTCCCCCATGGATTCAATATACATTTCTTTTAAAGTCTTGGTCATTTATAAGGAATATGGTGACTAAAGCAATCCAGGAATTCTTCAACAATGGTTCCCTATTGACTACCCTTCATAAAACATTTATCACTTTCATTCCCAAAAGTAGGGAACTCATATACTTTTTTGGTTATCATCTTATATCATGTTGTAACTCCATTTACAAGTTGATAACTAAGATATTAGCTCACAAATCATTCCTAAGCATATTGGTGTTTCACAAGGCGCTTATATCCCAGATAGATCAATTGGGAATAATGTACTGATACTTCAAATTTTGATTAGATCTTATTTCAAGAGAAATGGGAAAGCTAATTGTTGCATTAAAATAGAAGTAGAAAAGGCATATAACGGTGTGGATTGGGAGTTCATTAGAAACATTCTATCTGCATTGAAATTTCCAAGCTTTTTCATACAGTGGATCTCTCAATGTACTTCAACACATAGTTTCAATGTTCTCATCAATGGATAGCATACAAACACGTTCACAAGCTTGAATGGGATAAGACAGGGTGATCCATTTTACACTATCTTTTTGGATTGGTAATGGAGACACTCAATTCAAAAGGTAGTGAAAAGTAATAAAGATTTTTAATTTCATTCCAAACATAGAAGATTGAGATTAACTCACTTATGTTTTGTTGATGACCTTATATTGCTTTCTAAAGCTAATCTTACTTCTGTATTAATGATTATAAAAGGTCTTAAAATGTTCAATAGGATGTCTGGGCTTACCATTAATTGCTTAAAGAGTGGTTTACTCTTATCCCACAAGGGTTCCAATCTAGAGCCACTTAATCCACCATTTTTGGCATTTCTAGATAGTAGCTACCTTTGATGTATCTTGGTATATCCATAAGAGATGCTAGGATGGTTGCCAGAGATTATGCTTGTGTAAGTGATAAAACCAATTACAGAATTGCTTTTTAGAGCTCTAGATATCTTTCTTTGGCTAGCAGAGCTCAACTTATTATATCCATTTTGAATTCCTTCAATGTGTGTTGGACAACTCATATTGCTTTACCTATTAAAGTGATAAAAGCTATTGATAAGATTCTTAATAGGTTTTTTGGTCTGATGGCAAGGTGAAGATGAAGTGAAGAGATGTTTGTATCCCTAGAAAGTAAGGTGGTTTTGGTATTGTTTCTCTCCAATCACCTAACAATTTCCTACTTACGAAAAGATTATGGAGATTAATCACAGATAAGCAGACTCTACGATGTAGATGGATCCACATTTATTTTATAGGAAATGGGAGCCTGTAGGACTTCAAGGAAAAATCTCTTGCATCTACTACACTCAAATCCATTATGAAGATAAGGGAAAAGATGAGACTTCACTTCATCCATCTAATTGGAAATGGGAAAAACACCTTCTTTTTGTTTGACAATTAGCCATTAGTTGGGCTTCTGATTAAGCTAAATGAAGCTGAATCTCTTAAATCATATATTGACTTATAAAGCTCTATAGCTTAAGCTCTCACAGCAAGGAACCATATCATATATGCTAAAATACCTACAAATTTGAAAATTGAGATTAACTAGACTTTCCTTACTTCGGATGAGGATTGTGTAATATGGAAAAACAATGTTAATGGAAGATTCACCAATTTGACTTGTAGACAGGTGTTTGTAGGTAACTTATCGACACTATTTTGTATAGATATGGTTTGGTTTGATCATTATCATCCTCAAACTTCTACAACATTATGGGTGGCTATGCTGAATAAGCTACCAACTCTTAATAAAATTGCAAAACACACATCTTGTTAATTAGTGCAATCTCTATAAGAGGGATGAGGAAAATTCTAATCATTTTTTAAGTGCAGCTATGTGCTCAACACTTGGAAAGCTTTATTGCATAGATGCTCCGTCACTGAGGTTCTATAGACTCTAAGCCAGATCAAGGATTCTTTCACTGATATGAGATTCCATAATAGGACTACAACATGGTGCTTTTGTATTTCCTTATCATTTCTTGTTACTACTGTGTGGGATGAAAGAAATACTCAGATTTTTCATGATAACAATGTTTCTAATCAACAGTTTGGTATTCTTTTAATGAAAAGGATAAGAACACATATTGGCATACATATACACAAAGGATTAGATCTTTAATTTCTCATATCATAATGGGGAGTGTAACTTATACTTGTAATTTGCTATTACTTGTTACTATTGTGTGGGATGAAAGAAATACTCAGATTTTTCATGATAACAATGTTTCTAATCAACAGTTTGGTATTCTTTTAATGAAAAGGATAAGAACACATATTGGCATACATATACACAAAGGATTAGATCTTTAATTTCTCATATCATAATGGGGAGTGTAACTTATACTTGTAATTTGCTATTATGATTAAATTTCAACTTGTGGTTAGTTGTTTCCCTTGTATTTTACAAGTTGTTATGTACTAGAACTCACTTTTTGCTTGCCTTTTATGGCTTAATTTAATTATTCATACCCTTTTTTAAAAAACATTTGCAATATTAGCCCGAATTTTAAAAAATGATGTTAAAATGCTCAAATTTTCAATTTGTTAGAAAAATAGCCTGACATTAAGTTCTCTGTTAATTCTATTCTTTATGTATAATCAAAATATTATGTAAGTAAAGTTTGAATTATACAAAAATTTATATACCAAAAGATTATTTAAAATCACTTTAATATCCTAATATTTTGGTGATGATGATGCATTATCAAATGTCAATCTTAATATATGAATATAAATTATTTAAGTAGATAATTAAATAAATTAAAGGATTTTAATTTATCAATTCCTAAATATAATTTAGGGTTGTAATTTGTATCCCTTGCTAAGATATTTAGAAACCTAAGGGATCATGCATAAAAAATGGTTAAACAAAAAATGATAATTTAATCAAGTTATATTTATTTGTAAAGTTTAAGAAACTTTAGGATTATATATGAGATATTTAAAAAATAGGAATTAATATAAGATATTAAATCTTATTTGAGTTTGGTTAGTATGTAACTAGAATTACTTATAATTCTAATAAATTTTTAATTGAAATAAATATTTATTTCAATTAAATTACTAAAAGGTCCAAAACTTATAATAACTAGGTTTTGGCTCTAAAGAAGCCATCACTTCTTACCTACACTTTTGATATTACTTGTATAGTTCTTTCAACTCGTTTGTTTAAATATTGTTAAAGGCAGGACATGTGTACAACTATAGTAGTCAAGATGAGCTAATTTTAGAAGTAGTTTAAGGGAACAAAAAATTTGAATGAATAAGAAACCTTTAAATTTTGATGTATTTTAATGGTTATTGGGATTTAGCTAGCCTAAATTTATGGATAGATTATATGAAAAGGGTGCTAAAAGGATGTATAAAAATTGATTTTAACTAGTTAATTATTTTGCTAGCTAATGGGCTAATCATTGAACCACTAGCTAATTATAGTGAGTTTCATAAGTTACCAAAATGTGAATGTTTGTCTAGGCAGTGGTTTGACTAGTCAATACTTTACCTAGAGGAAGTTTGACTATTTGATTTTGCCCTATTTAAAGCCTAGTAGGCTATAAATACTTAATTTCTTGGCTACTAGACAACTTTATGATATTTTGTTATTAAGAGATTATATTTGAAATAGTTTTCAAGTGTCCAAAGTATACATATACTCATTGTCAATTTATTATGAGACCTAGAGCTATCAAATGAGTAAGCAGAAGTTACTGAAGTTATAAAGTTTAATTGGGGGCTATTACTAGTGCTTATAAGATTCAAGAAAGATTTTGACTCCTCTTCATCATTAAAGAAGATTATAAAAGAGTTCTTCCTTACTTGGGATTAAAAAAAGACACTTGTAAGAAAATTCCTATTCGTCTAACTGAAATAAGAGTTTAGTGAAATTTCAAGCAAGTCTTGGGAATTGAAAGTAGGCACAATTTGTTTGTCAAAATACTATAAAAACTATTTGCAATTTGTATTCCTATGTTTTGTTTAAATTATAAACATCAAATCAACCCCTTTAAAATGTTACTAAAGACCAATAGAATGTTTAAGTGAGCCATAAATTTCACAAGATTGTACGGAACATTTGCATTCCATTATAAACCCTTGCAAGATTGATTAATTGGAGTTAATATCTTGCATATTGCTGAAAAAATTTAAAAGGACACTAAAAAGAAATTTTGAAAGGATTAAAAGAAAAAAGATATATATCCATATGCTAAAGTTATCATTAAGAAACATTCCTGCACAATTTAAATAAAGAACAAGTAGTACAAGCTAGGTCCAATAACAAAAAAGAATAACATTAAGAAATGAACAAAGAAGGATCAAGTAAGAATAGGTGTTGAAGAAGAATATCTTCTTTTGATACTAGAATGTAATAATATAACTTTTTCATACCAAACTAATTTATCATTTCAGATAACTAGAGCATAAATGAAAAACCCTCCCTTATTGAATACCATAAGCAAATCAAACAAGCCAACCTCAAATAAATATTTTGAGAACCCAATCAAGTTCTTAGATCTAAAATTCCAATTCATGCTGCTAGTTATGCGTAGATTGTGATTTTGGATTATTAGGAAGTAGATAAAAACATTACAATCAAAATCTTGTACATGACATATAGTATAATTGCTTCTCAATTTTGATCATTAAGTAAAGAGATATCCAGTAACGACACTGTCCTCTCAAAATTACATTCTTGCATGTATTTCGAATCATGTAAGCACTCCGAATAAAATGCACTATTTCTAGTATTAGAACAATTAAATAGTAACTTCTTAGAGTTTTTTAAGGAAAGAATAACAAACACTCTTTAGTCAAGCATTGTCGTGTATCTTAGACTAAAATGGCCTTGAGATATGATATTAAAGTAGGATAATAACATAACAGGCTTTTAAACTCTTTTAAGGAAAATGTTATGAAGCCAACCGATGGGGTCTATCTATGGCTACCCATGCCAAGTAGGATAAAAATAATAAAAAATGGGTTAATAACTCAAACTTTAAAAAGTAACGTTAAAATATTTAAACTTTTAATTTGTTACAAATATATCCTGACATTAAATTCTCTATTAATGTAATTGATGTGGCATATTACATTGAATTAATGATTTCACTGTGTGGCTTCCACGTGTTCAAATTTTTTTTCATGTTATTATTTTTATAATTTAACAAATTTAGAAAAAAAAAATCATGTAATTAGTTTCATCATCATCGTCACGGTCTCCGCCCAATCTCTATTGTCTTCGCCCCACAGAAGATCAAGAAGCTCAATGTAAACATCTCCTCCCTCACCCTTGAGGAAGCCTGTCAATTGGTTGATTATCTCCGAGACAAACTCAATGTCTTTATTGTCGCCTTCACCATGCCACCATTGCTATCACTCTTGGCAATGAAGGAGTAGACAACAACAAGGAGAAACACATCCCTAAAATGAGGTAAATCTAACACAGAGCAAGTAAGCTAGAGGAATGTCGGAGCTACCTAAAAAATTAGTGGGAAAATGAAAAAAAAACACATAAAAATAACAAGAAGGAGAAGGAGAATACATGGATGAAGAATCATTCGAGTTTTATTTTTTCTAAATTTATTAAATTTATAAATAATTATATGGAAAATAATTAAAAAGATGTCAAAACTTTTAATATGATATGGTGTGTCACGTTGGTGTCATTAACAGAGAACTTAACGTCGAGCATTTTAGTATTACTTTTTAAAATTTAAGGTAATATTGCGAAATTCAGTAACGTTTAGGATGTTCAATTAACCCTAAAAAAATAATATAACTTATTCTATGAATAAAAGGCTAATTTAGGAATTTTAATAAAAGAATAAACAATTAAAATGGAGAAGGGAGTGGCGGGAAATTGTACTGTCAAGAGGGCAATTATGTCAAGTTATCTCTCTATCCTCCACTTTCTAACGTCTACTTTTAGAGAGATAGATAGCATTACAGAGTGATTTGTTTAATTAAACCAAAAAATTATTAATTTTATGTATTACAAAGGACATGCCCTGTGAAACATGGAGTGTCCCAGAGCATGCTCTTTATTTAAAAAAAAAACTTAAATTTTAAAAGTTTTAGAGAACTTTTTAAGTTATTAACATCATCTTGAATCATCTAAATTAGAATTTGAATGAAAAAGTTATACTAAATTTAAAAAATATTGTCTAAAATAGATAATGAACAAGTTAGAATTAGTTTATATTATATATAATCAATAATATTTTTCTTGATATAAAGTATCCATTTAAAATTAACAAGTTTAAATCTGGAAGGAAGATTTAGTTAAATAAAATGAAAATATTATTAAATATATAAAAAATTAAATTAAGTCAAGTAAATCTAATATTTAATTTATCTTCCAAAAATATATAATTTAGATAATACTTCCTCAAATTAGACATAACTTTCTCGTACACACTCCAATTAAGATGATTAATAATTCTATGAAAAGTTAAACTAAGATCTACAAGGTTTGTGCTATGAGTATTTTAAGAAACTATGAAAAGCATCTTTGAAAACATGACCATACATTAGAGTGTGTTCGTTAAGTAAATCAACTTTACAAATGACATAACCGAGAACACACTAAACTCTTTGCTCTTTAATGTTTTTGAAAAATGATCAAAACAACAAGTTCTTGATGTTGTACACCTACGGATGCAAAGGAAAACACGAGATGAGTAAAGGTGGAAGCGTATATGATGGTGAGCTAGACATAAGGGATGCTTAGCTTAGACACTTATTACATGCCATGCAACAATTGACAATAAATGGGTCCTAACTAATTGAAACGAGCTTTGTGCTCTATGGAATGTTAATAGCAGAGGGATGTGCTGATGTATGGGCCCAAAAATTGGGCTGTTTAAATTGTTTGAAATCATTTTTTTTCAATTTTCATTGAATCATTATTTAATTTTTAAAAAACTAAATTAATGTCAATAGAGAAAAGGAAGTCATAGACAGCAGAGCTAAAGGAGATAAGTAACGGCAGTAGATTAGCCGGAGAAGGGTGTGAGGGTCAAAGCATGATCAAAGCTGTGGGAGCAGAGCAAAGATTAGTAGTATGTGGGGCCAAAAAGTCAAGTGTAAGAAAAACTAGTTCGTTGACCAATTACTTGTCTCATGGCAGTGGGCAATTACTCTTGTATTTTGTACCATTTTTATGGTTTTCTTTTAATGCAAGTTTGATTTTTATGGTCTTGTCTTAAAATATATTTGTTAAATAGATGAGCTTTACAATGCACACGGACATAGGCATTTTTAATGTTGCGAATATCGTACTAGATTTAATATTAAAATAAATTTTAGTATAGTATTATATCAGTATCGGTCAATACGAAATACTGTTTCGAGTAATTTTTAAATTTATAAAATAGTCCCTTAATTTTTTTAGAAATTGTAAAATAGTTCACTGTCATATTGTAGAGTTGTACTGTATAGTTTATAAGTTTACATCAACCTTGTTTCTAAAAATTATAATAAATTATAGCTACAATTAATATGAAATAACAATATTTTCAAATATTTCACATATAGATAATAAGCACAATTAATATGAAAAAAGACAATTATCATCATACAAATATAAAATTAAGAACAATACAAAATATTTAAAATATTACAATTTCATCATATAATAAATAATAATTACATAAAAACATCCAAAAAAAATATATTCTCAATTTTCAAACTATTAGAATTTACGACAAGAGTTCGTGATGAGAAACCAATTAAGTAAAAGTGAAACCTATAACAAAAACATTTACAGTTACATACATATATAGAACCTAACATAATCAAATATAAGTAAAATTTAAAGAAGAGGAAAAACAAAAACCTGGAACTTCATTCAATCGTCTATGGGAGGACACGTACTATAACTACACTAACTTCAATTATCATTTGGTACAAAATCCTCATCATTGAAAGGAGTCTCATGATCATCATCATTCAAATTCAATGCACTAAATGGCATATCAATGCTTTCTTAACCAAGATTATCTTCTAAGTCATTCATATTTATCAAATCTGGTTTCTCAGAAACCTAATTGGCCAAAAAATCGATATTATTAATAGAAATTAGATCTGTTGAACTACTTATGCTATTAAGAGTCCTAGTCAACGATAAAATTTAATTATTAGAAAAGTATAAGAAAATACATCAAAATTAATAATGATAATAACGTACCTTTTCCGAAGCTTTAAATTGTAACGAATGAATACCAAATTATTCAATCTCTTGTACTCCATTATATTTCTTTTCTTGGAATGAATGAATTCAAATGTGCTCCAATTCCGTTCACAACCTATTGCACTCACACGTTGATTTAAAATCCAAATTGCAAACCTTTGCAATTCTAGAACACCACTTCTGAATTGATCCCACCAAGAAACTGTAAGTCGTAAGATAACAAAAGTAGCATTACAAACAAAATAAAGTGATAATTAATTTTCAAAAAATAAGAAAAAGAAACAACTAATAAATTTGGAGAAAGTTTTGCCCTTTGTCGAATAGTAATCGACAATTCAAAATCTCCAGAAGACCGCTTATAAAGCTCAATTTGTAAGCTTAAGAGATCTTGCATCATTTCGTGAACAACAATTGTTGTAATAGTGAATAACATTCCTCTACTAACTTTAGCTTTCTTTGTAAGATATGGTCTAATATATATAGGAATGGCAAAAGCGGCCCGACCCGGCCCAACCCGAAGTCAACAGGTTGGACCCGATCAAACCAG
>JANQBM010008122.1:0-12641 GCA_025594535.1 Erythroxylum domingense | reverse complement strand
CGTAATTAAAAAATTACAAATACACTTAAAATAAATATTGATATAATTATAAAATAATCAATGAATTACATATTTCCGATCATATTATATTGCAGGAGCATTTTTATTATTGACACTGTTTTTTTGTTCTGTTCACTGTAGCCAAACACATTTCTGTCCTCCAGACGAAGACAATTTTTTCTGTTCTGTTCATCATAACCAAACAGTTTACTGTCTCCAATTTTTGTTCTGTTCTATCTCTAAATTTATGTTTCGTTCCGTCTCTGTATATTGAAAACAGCAACCAAACGTAACGTTGGTGTCTAACAGAACATATTAAAAACAGCAACCAAACGTAACGTTAATATCTGACAGAGCATATTGAAAACAGCAACCAAACACAACATTGTCCACGGACGCTGATCCCCATATGACCCTATCATTTTACTTGTTAGGGTTGTTGCGTTTCATCGTCGCCTCCTCCTTCCGGTCAGCTTTGTCTCTCGTTATCGCAAATACGTGCCCCCCATCTTTTTTACCAACTACAGTTTTCACGTTTTATCGTCACCTCCTCCTTCTGTTTCATGTCGCCTGCTCTTAGCTTTGTCGCCAGTCACCGCAACCAAAGCTATGTCTGTTCATTTTGCCCCTCATAGTCGTCTCCTAGGTGAGATATCGCCCTTCACGCCACTGGTTCATGCCTCACCAACGACTATTTGCCACTGGTGAATATCCATCACAGGAGAATGCATCTCTTGCCTAATTCGAAATTAAATAAACACGTGCATTGTCGGGTTTTCCCAAAATATAAAGAAGCCAAAAGGAGAATACCAAACCAATATTCAGAATTTTCTTTTGTGTTTTCTAGTAATAATAAAATAAATCTTTAACTACTAATCACAAAGCAAGAAAACAGGTGGGATACACGTGGATTAAGCAATAAACATGGAGGTGTGCATTGTTTCATAAAGAGAAGAAAAAAAAACTTAATTTGTAATCGGCAGATTCATCAATTAATAACATTTTAAGCTCTTATAACATAGTTAGAAAACTAATTTATGATCATACATAAAGATTGATAATATGTCATATTTTTTAAAAAAAATATTAAGAATATCAAAGTGATTTAACTTAGCCTCTCCATACATAGTTGTGATGTATAGCTTAATCCTTTCATCATTCAATATTCTAATTAAACATAATATGAATATAATGTCTATTCTTTTAAATCCAATCGTGTACATAGTATGAATATAATGTCTACTCTTTTAAATTCAATCATGTTCATTCTTGTTAATTAATAACTAATTTATAATTGAGATTTGAAAAAAAATTGAAAACATCTTTTCAAATGCCAATTCTTTAAATCGAGAACTTGTAACACTCCATACTCGATAATGGAATCGACATATCGAGTATTACCATATTCTTAAATACTTAATACTTCAAACTACACATTTTCTATTTAAAACCTTACTATTCTAGCAATTACTATTCACTTTAGAAAATTTTAAGAGAGTTTCCTCTATATTTACTTAAAACCTCCTGCAAGAAACTTCAATACACTTCTCATGCATATTACTTAAGTATCCATCTCCATGTCAAACTCCATAAAAAAAATAATTTACCCATCCTCCAATACATTTCAACACATATAAACTAGATTTCATACATAACTTTCGTTTATTCATATATAATTCACAATAAAATCCTATAAACTCCTTCATTTCTTTATGTGTACATGTCATAACCAAAAACAAAATAAAAATTTGTAGTACATCTGTTGGCCCCGGGTCTCCATATGAATTTTATGGCGATTTATTTGAAATAATAATAATTATATTTGGAAACATTGCAATAAAATAAAATATAACATTTAAATTTAATTACAGTCTAGACAAGGAAAATTTGTGGTGGGACTTTTATAATATAAAAGACAGATTATACAAAAAAATGATTTAACATAAACAATTAATTATTAATAAAATACACAATTAATAGATAATATCAAAATAAAAGAAATAGATAATAATTATATTAAATAAATAAAAATTCATAAGAAAAGTAAAATAATACCCAACAATTTTATGAAAAATTTTTCATAGCAAAAGTGATCAAAGAATAATTGATTTGGGTGTCAAAAGAATTAATTTGCAATTTGGTTTTGTAATGGGAAAAACTGAATTCAAAAGAAGTAAAGTCACATGTGTGACTCAGTCACACCTGTGACAAATGGTTGGAGAAGAAAGAGTCACGGGCGTGACTATTTCTCTCACGCCCGTGAGGAGTCGCGATCGTACTATGTTATGATCGCGACATTGAAAAAAAAACAGAGAACTGTGGCGATCGCGCTTCGTCGCGATCGCGACTTGGGATTGTCGCGATCATACTGTGTCACGATCGCGATTGTACTATTTATACATCCTTACTTCTAAATGCCATAACTTTCAATCCAGAAGTCCAAAAATTATAAACTACATATTATTGGAAATATAATAAAAAGATCTACAACTTTCATGAAGACAACTTTGTCTAATTCGGCATGTATCGATACAGTTTAATCATTTAAGTAAAGGATACCATTTCAGTCAAATTCTGCAAAAATTGCACACCAATACTGCTATCTTGTAAAGACCATAACTCTTGCATTTGAAGTCCAAAAATTTCACTCTTTATACCATTAGAAAGCTAAAAGAATAATCTACAACTTTTATGAAGACCACTTAGCCTAATTTTACCTATATCAATGCATTTTATTTCTTAAAGTTTCAGGTCACATTTTCACCCTATTTTCTGTTTTTCATTCATCTAATCACAAACATCCCTACTGCAAATGTCAAAGACCCAAACTAACATTCAATTCCATTCATACCAAAAACTCCTTGGATATATAATTCACTTCAACAAGTCCATCCAAGTTCTCATAACATTCAACATAAAGCCAACTTAACAAAAGTAGAAAAATCTGCATATATATCTATACATACATATATCAGAAAATTTTCTGCATTTACTGTCAACTTTCACTGTCTATTGGCAACAACAAAGTTGATACACATTTTCATACTTCATATAAAAGATGTCATACCACTACCATAGTTACACAATACATACATAAATGTTTATGCTGATATGCTTCTAAGTCACCAAAATGATTCACACCAACTTAGTTACAAAACTCTGAAATTCTTGGAGGTTGCCAAAAACTTTGCAAGGACTCACTTATGATCTGCTGATTCTTCACCTGAGGAATAGAAAATTTTGGGGTGAGCCGGAGAGCTCAGTGGCTAATATATTTATAGCCGGTGATAATGAACCATACACAAACATATATGAATACTCATCATACAACACATCATCACAAGGAACATATTGGCTGAAAGTTATTATCAAGCATAACACTCAAATTACATCATAACTTAACATATAAAAAATGCAATGCACAACATAATGACTCGAGAGTTCTGTGGAACAAAACGGAGAAACCGAAGTTTACACCGTGAAATGAAACGAGTCCGATTTTTTAGGATCTCGTGGTCACAAGCGGGCAGCCGGGAGAAGGCTATAGGTCATCTTGCACGGGACTAACGAAACGGATTTCTCTCTTACCCACATAAACAGATTTTTCAATGCTCATTCATTTCATAATTATTCATGGTTTCATGCTTCTTAAATTTTCTATTTTCCTTTACACAAAAGTAACAGAAGTGCACAAAACAACATGATATACAATGAATAAAACAAACATATTCATCATACATACACATAAACTTTAGCTCATCATCACAAAACTATAGACATATTACCCACCTATTTAACTTGATATTTCGAAAATCAAGCTTCGTCTTCTCCTTGCTCTTAGCGTTTCCCTAATAACAAACATATTTCATTTAATCAACACACACATGAAGCTTTCATTAAACCTAGCTATCCATGAATAAACTTAAGCTTAATCTATTCTTGATTTTTATCTAACTAGAAAAACTAAGATCTATACAAATCTATAAAAAAAAAAACACCATCCTCTTGTTCTTCTTCTTTCTTTCCTCATCTTCATCATATTCATCTTCATTTTCTTCACATAAAACCTTCTTTTTCTACTTCCTTAATCTATCAAAACACGAAGAATAAACAAAGAAAAACTCACCTAAACTTTTCCTTCTTCTTTCTTCCTTTTTCTTTCTTTCTTTCTTCTTCCTTTTCTTTCTCCTTCTCTCCTTCTAGTCTCTTCCACGAACTCTCCTTCTCTTCTTTCCTTAGCACTCACGACTCCTTCTCTCTTTTGTCTTATTAATTTAAGACACCCTTTTTGTTTTTACCAATTTACCCTTCCTTATTTAATGGCATTCATACTAACTCCTTCATTTTATTTTCATTCTTTCTTTTTAATTCAAAGCACCATATAACATTCATAATATACCATATTAAACTCCAAAAATTTCTAATTCATAAATTCTAATTTATTTTCATACTTAATAATTTAATAAAATAAATAGAATAAAAATAAAAATATAAGAATCCTAAAATTGGGATCCAACAACATCCACCTCCAAATCCTTCGAGATCCATTATGTGAGTCTTGTCTTGTAGTAGATCCACCACATCGTTCTTCTAATTCTCTTCAAAACCTACACGTGGAAAGAAAATCTATAAGCTAAGCTATAGGCTTAGTAGTGTTCAAGCAATTTCATTTCTCATTCAATGTGTGTGTGTGAGTGTGTGTGTGCATATATATTTGTAATTGCTCTCAAAATAAAATCTAACGGAATTGCATCACCGAGTCGGATAAGCGGGATTTTAAAAATACAAGATTAGGTTCTCAGAACCATACGATACATTTTTTATATACATTCATATTGGAACTGAGCTCTCAGAGCTATGCAGTACATAACCCAAGTCAAATATCTTACATCAGAACTGAACTCTCAGAGCCATACAGTTCGGTAACATATATCATGACGCAATACTACTAACTCCCTAATTGGCATGCCAACCTTATCACATTCATCCAATTTATATCTATTTTACTAAAGGCAAATCTAATTAAATTTCAATGAAATTTCATAATAAAAGCTTATAATAACCAATTCAAGCTATTTCATATTCGGCCAAAGGAAATGTCATTCTTTAATATCATTTTTTCTTCTGTTATTGGTTTTAATTTAACTCATACAATTCAAGACATATTCATCTCACCAATTAGTAAAAAATAACATGTATATCAAGTTTCTAAATTCAAACATAATATATGCCAATTGGGGAAAATACAAATTATAAGTCTAAAATCTCAATTAATCATATATACTACTTCATTTAACATCTAATTAAATATTTTTAATAACAATTTCATAAACTCCCAATTTTACTCAAGAATCCTAAATTTCGTAATACACAATTTTTAGGAAAAAATAGAATTGTAAGAACACATACCAAATTGATATCCAAATCTTCAAATTAAACTTCCATAAACTTTAATGTCATCATCAATTCCTTGTTCCTTCTCATTCTCTTTCTCTTTTTCCTTCAATTCATCTTCTTTATCTTCATAATATGGCATAACAAATTCAATTTCATGCATTAATGCATGCAACTATACCAAAATCATGTACTAAAAACAATCAAAACTCTATTAACTTACCTTATAAATTTTTGGGTACTATTCATCAAGAACGCCCATATGCCTTTTCTTCATCTTTTCCCATTTTTTTTTGTTGATATGGTGAGTTTAGGGATATTAGGTTGATGATTTAGTGTTTAATAGGTTAATTGGGGGTTAAAACTAAAGAAAATTAGCTTGAAAATGAAAGAAATGAAAGAAAAATGGAGAAGAAAGGAGGGAGGTATTCTCGATAATGTTTTGGAGAAGAAGAAAATGAGAAGTTGACAAAAATGTCATGTGGTCCCTCATTAAAAGTTTTTCAATTCTTTTTCAATTCAAAATTAACTTTATCTTTTAATCCATTATTTCTTTTTCTCAATAAAAATACCCATAAAAAATATCAAATTCACATAAAGACCTTAATTAATATCATTTATTTTCATTAATAGTTTTGGGTTTGACTTTCACCCTTTCTCGGGTCAAACTTTGACCATTGGTCAATTCTTGGTCAAACCTTTAAAACGAACTCATTTGGAGCTCTAATTTGATCCTCGGGCTGTCCTTGAACAATATTATTCGATGCCAAATAAAATAAAATGCAGTTTGGGTCTTGGGTGTCACTATTCACCTTAGGATTTACTATTCACGACCCAAAAAGTACTATTTATGAAATCAAGATTTTTGGGGCATTACACTAGTAATCAAGAATAATGAAACATTCTCTCTAATTATTTTAGAGTGACAAGTTCTTTAATAACTTACTCATATATCTTAATATGGTTCGTATTGTATCTAAGTGTTATCGACTAAGATATCATAAATAGAATAAGTTATAAATAGTAACAAAACACAATGATTCTCATATGAGATATTTTGCTAATAAATAGTAACAAAACACAATGATTCTCATATGAGATATTTTGCTAATCTCAAGTACAAGGATTAATTATATAACTATCATAATAAGGAAATTTGCAGGCACATAAATAATATTCCATTTGATATCCGCATAATTGGATTTTTTTAGTGAACTTCTTTTTTAATAAGCAGCCACATATTTGTTTTAGTATCCTTATACTTTAGTTTATGAGATCAATAACTTTCTTCATAAGAAAGAAACATAATATGTGTTAGTTTTAATGTTTTATCAATATCGTGTCTTGATAAGGCTACAACTAGAAATAAATAGGAAATAATAAATAAATGCAAATTGAATAGCATAATTATAATCTCATCATAATTTTAATTGCATATTAATTATTATAGAAATTATATCTTTTGTATAAGAATATCTACGGGGGTGTTTGTTTCCATTTTTATTTTTTGTTTTTGTTTTTGTTTTCAAATTTAGTAAAAAATATGTTTGTTTAAGTTTTTAGTTTTTGTTTCTTCTAGTTTTCAAAAATTATGAAAACTATAAAAAGTAGTTTTTGTTTCATATTCATGTTTTTTCCATAATACTATCATTTAATATATTATTTAATTATTTAAATTTTAATAAAAATTATGAATAATTTAATTCGACATTATATATTTAATAAATTAAAATTAATTATCAATAAAAAATTATGAACAATTTAATTTTATTTAGTTTTTATAATTAAATTATATGTAATTAAATTTTAATAATTATTAATAAATATAATTATAATTAAAATATATAAATATTCAAATAAAATTTGATTTAATAATTAAAATATATTTCAAATAAATATTAATTTTTAAATTATTTATTTATTAAATTAACATAATATTAAAATAGATATTATATAACAGATTAAATAAATTTATTTAATTAAAAATAATTTATCTTTAAGTTTTCTCTAATATGTAATTATTATTAGTGATAAAAATACAACTACATTATCATTAACAACTAAACATGTTTTTGTTTTTATTTTTATTTAAAACAAAAACAGAAACAAAAAACCGAAAATAAAAACTGAAAATTACAACAGAAAAATAGAAGTAGAACCAAACGACCCCGTAATTAATATAATAGATAAAAGTAAAATATTTTTATTTATTAAAATAATAATGTCATATATAAAATTGCAACAAATGAACCAACATATATCTCTTTTTCCTTTTCTTAATTATGGGTGAAATGGGTGGCTATAATTTTGATGCCCTATTTAGTTATTTGTATGTTTATTCGTAAAAAATGTCAAAGTTATATATTCATGCTTCAAGATTCTTTTCCTCTAGTTCTATTATATTTTATTAATTATTTAAACCTATTTTAGATTTGTGTTGCTTGATTTCATATTTATTGCGAGACGAACAACCAAATTAGGAAAAACTTGCTCGTGTCTACTTTTTTCAAACCTAAGAAGGGTAAGCATCAAAGTTGCAGATATCGTACTAGACTTGGTACTAAATTAGGTTCTGGTACAGTACTGTACCAGTATCGGTCAATATCGGATACCGTTTCGGGTAATTTTTAAATTTATGAAATAATTCCTGAAATTTTTTAAAATTTGCAAAATAGTTCATTGGTATATTGTACAATTGTTTATTGTATACTTTACAAGTTTACATCAATCCTGTTTCTAAAAATTATAATAATAAATAATAATCATAATTAATAATTTAATATGAAATAACAATAATTTTTAAATATTTCATATATAAATAATAATCACAATTAATATAAAAAAGACAATCATCATAATACAAATATGAAAATAAGAATAATACAAAGTATTTAAAATATTACAATAATACAATTTCATCATTTTAATAAATAATGATTACATCAAAACATCCAATAAAAAAATAATAAATATCCTTAACTATTAGAATTTTATCATGACGAGGAAACAATCAAGTTGAAGTTAAATCTGAAACAAAAACATTTACAATTACATCACATATATAGATTTTAATATAAACTGATAAATATCAAATATAAGTAAAATTAAAAGAAAAGGAAAAATAATCTGAAACGAAATTTAATCGTCAACGGGAAGATACCTGCTATAACTGTATTGATCTCAGTTATCATTTGGTACAAAATCCTCATCATTGAGAAGAGCTTCATCATCATTATCATTCAAATTTAATGCACCAAATGACATGTCAATGCTTTCCTATATAAGATTATCTTCCAAGTCATTGACATCTACCAAATTCGGTTCTTCAGAAACACAATCCTCCAAAAGATCGATATTATCAAGAGAAATTGGATCAATTGAACTACTTGTACTATTAAGATTCCTAGTAAACAATAAAATTTAATTATTATAAAATTATAAGAAATTATATCGAAAATAATAATGATAATAACATATCTTTCGTGACAATTTCCAACAATTTTCATTTCTAATAATCACAAAATATTCATAAAAAAATTTCATTTCCAACAATTCTCATTTCCAATAATCACAAAATATGTATATAACAATTCTCATTTCTAACAATCACAAAACATTCACAAAATAATTTTCAATTCTAACAATTTCTAACAATTCCCATTTCCAATAATCATAAAATATTGATAAAACAATTTCCATTTCTAACGATTTCTAACAATTTCCATTTCCAATAATCACAACATATTCATATAACAAATTTTCATTTTCAATAATCACAAAATATTCATAAAACAATTTTCAACAATTCTCATTTCCAACAATCACAAAACATTCATATAACAATTTCCATTTCCAACAATTCCCAACAATCACAAAACATTCATAAAACAATTCTCATTTCTAACAATCACAAAAAAATGGGATATAATTTTATTATTAGAAAATTATAAGAAATTATATCAAAATTAATAATGATAATAACATACCTTTCCTGAATCTTTAAATTGTATCGAACAAAAACCAAGTCATTCAACCTCTTATGCTCCAATCTATTCTTTTTTTAGTAGATAAATTCAAATGTGCTCCAGTTTTATTCACAGCCTTTTGCACTCACACATTAACTTAAAATCATAATTGCAAACCTTTTCAATTCTGGAACACCATTTCAGAATTGATCCCACTAAGAAACTGTAAGTTATAAGATAACAAAAGTAGCGTTATAAACAAAATAAAGTGATAATTAATTTTCAATAAATAAGAAAAAGGAAATAACTAATACTTGAAGAAAGTTTTCCTCTTTGTCGAATAACAATCAGAATTCCAAAATCCCCATAAGACAACTTATAAAGCTCCATTTGTGAGCTTAAGAGATCTTGCATCGCGTCAATGTTAACAATTGTTGTAATAGTTGAAAGCATTCCTCTATTAATTTCAACTTGCTTACAAGATCCAGTCTAAAATAAACACTAGGATTCAAAAATGTCTCAGCTGCAAACAACAGAGAAGAAAATTGTCTTTCCCTTCTCTCATTAACGATTGAAAGTTATGGTGTATACAAAGAAGGTTTATGTTTCAGATTGGTCTTGATTGCTTCCGTCGCTCTCTCTATGGCATCAAAAATACAACCTATTGTTGGCTTTTCTTCACTATCAACCAAGCGAAGCACCCTCACCAAAGGCTTACAAACTCAGATAACAAATTGACATTGAGACCAAAATTCTCTATCTTCCAGTATAATATTACAAATCTCCACTCTAGAATTAAACCTAGCATGCTGAGATACGATCCACTTATCACTTGTAAACATTTGTCTTAATTCTTTCTTCGGCGAAACAAAAGACTGAAGTGATAAGAAATTTGTTACAAATCTTGTCACAGTAGGACGACATAAATTCCTACTATTAGTAAATTCCTTTCTCATAAAATTCGACACCCATGCACGATTATAAATGAACTTTGTCATCTTTTTAGCTTTCTGCATAGGCTCATCAATAACAGGAAAATACCTAGAATCCCCTATATTCTCCAACATTAGGTTAATCCAATGTGCAACACAAAGAGTCCAAAAAAAAGAATTATACATATTCTACATCCTTTTTTCTGCCGCTTTATAAGCGGAATCATTGTCAGTAATAAAATAAACAATATTTTCTGGCCCTACTTCATTCACAATTTCATCAAATATCCCAAACAAAGTCTTAGTATTTCTAATAAGGCCAGATGCATCAATAGATTTCAAAATCATAGAGCCATTTGTAGAATAAACCAAAAAATTAATAATAGGCTCTTGTCTCCTATTTGTCCAATCATCACACATGACTAAATATCTATAAGTACCTTAATTCACTCTTCTTTCAGCCAAATAACATCTAATTTTTGAAACAGAAAAACTCAAAGGTTTACCTCTTAAGTCATCAATCGAAGGACCTTTATATACGGGACCATAAAAGGCTATTGCATCCATCATAGGTTGATAATAATAAGATTGAGAAGCATTAAATGACGAACCTGTATTATACCACCATTTAGCTACTGGCATATCGACATTGTGAGCCGCATCTCTTGATTGCATTGCATTACGAATTGAAGGTTGGGCTCTAGGAGTTGTTCGCGGTGTAAAGAAACTAGTCACTTGCCTTCTTCTCTTCCTCACATCATGTTTAGGTACTTCTTCTTGGGCCTGAGAAGGACCACTGCCAGTACCTCTACCACAACCACCTTTAACATTTCCATAATCACCATGGAAACTAAAAAACAAACTTCTACTACCAATTTCAAAATTTAACCTTTCCTTTCTATCTCTCTATTGATATTCATCAAGCAATGTTTTCATCTGCCACTTTACAACATAACGTATTTTTTTACATCTCCTTTAATCCCAGCTAAATGTTTTTTTAATCGGGTGATTCATCCACATTTCAAATGCTTGTTACAAAACAAGCAAATAGTATGATTCTTCATACCAGGAATCAATGCAGCAAGAGCCCAAGCTGGATCATTGTATCTTCTTAAAGTGGGTTGATCATAAGTACTTGAACTTCCTTCCATTTATCTGTAAAAATAAATGAATGCATATATCAAAATACATAACACATAATTTCATTATTTATATGCAGATCCATCATATATAATATAACTCATTTTGTATTATTACATTACACCCAATTCAATTTCATGAAACACAATTCATTATAAGTCAAAAACTAACAATTCAATTATTCAACATTTATAATTAGTTAATTAAACAAAACATACATAAACACTTTTGGAATTCTAGTTATCTGAATAATGGTTCTGGGAGTCAGGACTCCTACTATGATCATATATCATTTCCAACAATCACAAACCAACAATCACAAAACATACATAAACACTTTTCATTTCCATCAATCACAAAACATACATAAATAGTTCTCATTTCCAATAATCACAAAATATTCATATAACAATTTCCATTTCCAACAATTTCCATCAATTCCCATTTCCAATACTCACAAAATATTCTTCCAACAATTTTCATTTCCAACAATCACAAAAACCCATTTCTAACAATTTCCAACAATTCTCATTTTCAACAATCACAAAACATTCATAAAATAATTTTCATTTTCAACAATTTCCATTTCCAATAATAATAAAAAATTATAAAACAATTTCCATTTCTAACAATTTCCAACAATTCCCATTTCAAATAATCACAAAGCATTCATATAACAATTTCCATTTCCAACAATCATAAAATATTCATAAAACAATTTTCATTTCCAATAATCACAAAATATTCATAAAATAATATCAATTTCCAACAATTTCCATTTCTAACAATTACAAAACATTCATAAAACAATTATCATTTCCAACAACTTTCATTTCCAACAATCACATAACATTCATAAAACAATTTCTATTTCCAACAATTCTCATTTCTAGTAATCCCAAAACATTTATATAACAATTTCTATTTCTAACAATCATAAAATATTCATAAAACAATTTTCATTTCTTATACAATTGTTCATTTCATACACATCTATTCGTAACATAATGATCAAGTTGAAGGATATATTAATAACATAAGGATCAAGTTGCTTCTTTAAAAATGTGTTTTTTTCTTATTTAAAGTTTTGAATCTTCTTTTCATTTCTAACAAACCATTATATTATATACATTATTTTATATTTCGTTCTTAAATATATAAGTTGCTTTTACAATTTTTAATTGACATTAATAAGTCTAAGTATAAATGA